>VDFB02286299.1:0-28707 GCA_007258455.2 Sequoia sempervirens
GGATCTATTAGTTTTGGGGACAACAATTTTCAGAATTTCTTGTGTGTTCCTCATTTGATGAACAATTTTCTTTCCATTTATCTGATTACACATGGTGGAGATGGGAAAACTGTGGAGTTCACTCCTGATTCTGTCATCATTCTAGACTTGGAGACTAGAGAGATCATTGCTATTGGGGTGGTTGATCATTCATCTCGGTTGTACACCTTTGCACAATTTGCTTCTGATGGTGAGAATGTTCCTTCGACTGTTGATCATATGAGCCATGATTCAAAGGAGACATTTGGCTTCTTGAACTTGGGAGTTCTCACATTAGATCTAGTTCTTGAGCCATGCATTCCATCTCCTCCACCTACTGTTGTACCCGATGATGCTTGTGTTGCTACAGTTTTGGCTCCTAGTGATTCAATGTAGCAAGACATACATAGTCTTCCAGATATGGCTACTTTGGATGACTTCTTGACAGGTATTTCAGACTTGTTTGTGGAGTCTCATCTTGCAGATTTGGGAGACATCATTGATAGCATTCATCTTCTCTTTGATGAAGATCTGCACCTTCTTCAGTTGTTGTGAGGGAACACCTTGACCCTCTTGTTCATTCTCTACATGATCATTCTTCACAGATTGGCATGAGTGTGGATACTTTTGGACATCATTTGGAGGAGGCTTCTTTGTCTTTAGAGGGGATATCTTGGTCTTTGGATCATGTTCTACATTCATCTCTACTTGATGTTGGATTTTCCTCTTCAACAGTGTGGCCTAGAACACCATCATACATCATCTATGTTCCTGATATCCTACATACATCCATGGTTTTGTTTCTTCCTAAGGGGAGGAATGTTGTTCGGAAAGATTGGATCATCTTCAACATTCAATGTCGAGCTTCTTCCATCATTGCAGGACACTCAACATTGAGGGGGGGATACCTTGTATCTCTTCTACTTCTCTCTTATGGGGGGTCTTTTTCCTCACATGGGGTTTTTACCTTCTCATTCTTCATTGAGAGCATTTCTTTTTTTTATTTTCATCTCTCTTTTGGGGAGAAGTTTTGTCCCACTTGGTTTTCTCCTTTTCTCTGTTGATGAGAGATTGCATTGATTGCATTGCATATGTACATGGGTACCTAACATGGCCTAGTATTCAGGACCCATCATTGCATCTTTGTGTGATTTTCATAATAATCTGCTACTCCCTAAGTTGCACTTAAGGGGGGGTGTTGGTGTAATTAAAAGTGTTGCACCTTGTCCTAGGTCATAATTACACCTTATTTAAGTTTACATAGGGACCACATAGGAGGTTGTTGGAGAATTTCCACTTTTGGTGGACTTGACATTTCATTACTTTATCACTTCCACCTTTTGTGGACATATCATGTGATTATCTCTCCACCTTAGGTGGAGTGATAGTTTTTCATAGTTGTCTCATGTCATAAGATTAAGACACTTGCCATAATCTTATGCCCTTCTATGTTCTCACCTTGGCTATATAACCAAGGTGTCTCTCTCATTGTAAACAATTAATCACAATCATTATCATATCATTGACATTGAATACAGTCTATTCTTGTCATATTCTATTCTCTCTCTCTTATCGTGCTTTCCATTTGGTCCATAGATCTTGGCATCCATAGCCAATTCTAACACATACATAATTAACATTTCAACATAAAAGAATAGAGAAAAAATGTCAGCATGCGTAGAATTATAACTCCAAATGAAAATATTGTTTCCCAAGCTTAACTTCCACAATCACGCTTGCTACTCCTAATCTCAACCTATCTTCAATTCTATCCTCTTAGAAAAATATCAATAAATACAAATCCACAAAAAAAACTCTCTTTCTCACTAAAGCTCTCAAAAAACACTTGCACAAAAAGCTACAAAGAAAATATGAATGAAGAAATCAAAATGAATGTGTAACAAAAGATAGAGAAGATGTCTCTATTTATATTTAAATCTAAGCAACTCAATGCTACAAACAAGCTACTAAATCTACCACCTTTTCTCTCCTTTCTACCACCACTACAGTAACAAGACTAATTCCTCCTCTAAATGCATCAACTTAGCCAGTTAGAATGAAATGTGGCTACTTCAAACTCATAATTTGCAACACAAAAATAGTCCAAATGTTTCTAGCTTCTCAAAATAGATTTGTCACCCCTTTATAAGTGACAAAAATGACTCTTAAACTAATTCAAAACACAAGAATACATATCTATAGGTTTCCTAATTGGTATGCAAGCTGACTACCTTCATGAGCTTCAACCAACTCTATTTTGACATAGTCTTCATGCTCATATTAAGTTGAGTGTTGGTTTAGACTTCTATTTTCTTCAACCTAGATCTACAACACAAACAAAAGAGAGGAAAATTGTTTATTTTTGGTGAATGGTGGTTTACCTTGGTCAAACCCCATTTTGGTAATTAAACCTTGAAATGAAACAATGAAACATTAAGGAATAATGAATGAAAAAATTCAATGTTTCAACTCATCGAACCCTTGATTAAACCTTTGGAAATATAAAATATTGATGTGGATCTTAATTCTTGAATCTTGCTTTGAATATTTGACTTGAATGCTTAAAACCTACATCACAATGTTAGCTCCAAAAACATGCATGAATGAACATAACTTTGACATAATACTTGAGATATTAAATGTTGCAATAAATGATGAAGAAATCTACTCTTGAATGCTCTTGAAAATAATCTTGACTCTTGTTAGGTTCACCTCTTTCTAGATATTTTGAATTGATGAAATAACCTTGCATTTATAGATATTTATCCTTAATTTCCCAAAAATTAAACATTACAAGCTGAAATTTGAAATTTGAATTTGGGAATATAAAATACTACCAAAACATCCTTTAAAAATGGGTTCCAAAGCCTAATGAGGACCCATTCTCCCAAACATTCTTGGAAAACACATTGCTGAAGGTGTTTTATTATGTGTTGGCATTAATTGTTGTCAGGTTTCCCCTTCAGAAATGTAATTTATTAGGCTTCTAAATGAATGAAAGGGCTTATTAAGGCCTAATTAAGCTCAATTTAATTAAGAGGGCCCCAAATAAGTGTGAAATGAAAAGGGGTATGTTTTACAACACTAAATTAAGGCATTATTAAGTTTATTTTAATACGAGGGCCCAAATAAGTGAGAAAATGTAAAGGGATAAATTTTTCTACACTACATATATAATAATATATATACATACATATATATACATATATATAATATATATATATATATATATATTAAATATATATATATATATATTAAATATATATTAAATATATATATGTATATGTATATGTATGTATAGGTATATACATTAACATACCCTTATACATATACATACATATATATATATATATATGTTATACATATACCATTATTTTTGTATCCAAAATATACACATTTTTCCAATCAATATTCTCATGCATACAATATATTTGTTCATGAGTATGCGTAGATACATCTACCTATGTATACACATGCACATATATGCACACATGTATGAGTTATTTTAAACATATATATATACATATATACATCCTATGTATATATTCATCAATTAAAACATAACTATAAACACACGAAGAAATTTCACTTAACATAAAGACTCAATCACATCTTCTCAATCAAGAACAATCAAAGACTAAAACCATAAACCAATACCAAAACATTCCCAAACCAAGAATGAAGGTTATTTACCATTTCCTGAACTAACTTGACTCAACTTGACCAAACTAGGATGTGAGTGTGATAGATTAATTAGGCACATTAAAGGTTACCTGACCAAGTTCTTGTCTCGAGTGATACTCCCCCTCTCTTTCGAAGGCTCGATTTTGTTCTTGCATCTAGCTTAGGGCATCACAAAAATAGTTAGTTGATAACATTACATTCATATGCATCATATATTTTCATCTTTAAAATAATTTAAAATATCATATTTTGAATTGCACATTCATTCATCACATTTTCCATCAAGATACATATATAAAACACAATCATATATTAAATCATTTTAACTTAATCGACTAATAGTAAATAGGTAGTAACACAATGGAGTGTAACAACATGTTGCTCCATATTTGGTACCAACTTTGGTCCAATAACAACTATGTCCTTGATGCAAGAAAAAATCAAAGGATCTTACAAAGTTTACCATACAATGCATGAAATTGTTTCATACCCAATGAACCATGATGGCTACTATTGTAGAAAAAAACTACTAGGTATAGGTACTCCCATATATTTTGGTGGTCCATAACATTTATGCATTTAACATATCCTCAAGCACCTCATTTACCCTTTCTATATGCATATATCTTAGGATGATATGCTAGACTAAAATTGAGCTATGTGTCTAATGTTTATTGTAATGTGATAAAAAAACTTATGAATATTACTGAATGTTTATTTGAAATAATCTTGTAAGGAATCCCATGAATTATAACAATATCATCAAGAAGTACCCTCACTAATGTTGAAGTAGTGTATATAGTCCACGCTAGAGATAAATGAGTAGTATTGTTCGACTTTTCAGTCATTGCCATAGTGGTGATGGGAGAAAATGAGGCCTTATTATTTCATCCCTTATTTTCCTTTTTACCCCCATTTACATTATCTTGTATATACTTCTTGTCACCATTTTTGTAGAAAAATAGATATATTTAATAAGTTGTAAAAGGAATTAAAACTATCCACAATGCTAATTATTTAAAGAAATTTCAATCCTTTCATGATTAAATGACAAGGGAAAATTAAAGGCATGGATTTAGTTATTGAGTACATGGAAGTCAAATGAATGATGAAGAATGGAGTTGTTAGAATGGAATGATTGTTGATGTCGTTATGCTTAGAATTACTTTTGAGTTGTTATATTTCTATTTCTGTTAAGATAATTGTTGTTTGTTTTTCGTAGGCCAATCATCTATTTTTTATTAAACACTTTGGTTTGTTAGTTGTAGGCCACAACACACCTAAAATCTATTGTTTTTTGGCATATCAATTAGTACATATATATGTATGCATATATAAGATTGAATATATGTGGTGATTAATCTATAAAAAACCTTTTTCTTTACTTTCATCTAAATCTTTTTGTGCATGTGTATGATTACTTTGACATAGAACCAGTCTTCTTATTTTGTCACTAAGTGAATTAGGGAGTGAGGGCCCACTGCTTGTGTCACTTGGTAATTCTATTAATTTAATTAGAGTGGTAATGTCTGACTTCATTTATGTAATATTTATATTTCATGTATGTGACATGTAATTTCATATTTTTGTAACATTTCCATCTTGTGATCTAGTTCAATCGATTTTCATTATATAATTAATCTTACATCTAGTAATAATGGTTTGGTAAGAAAAAGTGTAGAAATTATTTTATTCTCAATTAGATAAATAAGTTATTTTTTTATATTCTATAACTATTTATGTAATACTTGCTAGCATAGTTCCTATCACACTTCCCGGTATAGTCTCTATAACTTCCTACCACAGAGTAGAAGCATAGTTATTAAACAAGATTTTTTATTAGATAACCATTGTGTGTCTTATCTACATTCATTCCAACTTAATTAATTGTTCTCTTCTCTTAGGCATATAGCCACAAAACCTTTCATGAGTTTACGATCCCTAGATTAACATTTAGGAACAAACTAAGTAAAATTCCCAAGGATTAATTCAATTGTGTTAAGCCCATTTGAAAGAATTAAAAGGATAGTTTACCCCTGACATTGATTCATAGTTTTTTCCAAACATTTTTGCGTCATTGCTGGGGAAAGGCATTATAGGCCTGAAAACCTAGTGATTTGAGTTAGGACCAATGTGACAAGGTAAAAGTCCACATGATTTTTTACCTCACATAGGTGAGTACCCTTGGTTTCCTCTGTTATAGATCATATAGATGCTTGAATCACATTAGAGATAGTAAAGGAATATTTTTAAAGAAAAATATAGGAAATAGTTAACAACAAGAAAACCCACAAAACGAATTAAATCCATTAATTATGAATACACCATCCAAGAAGGAACTAGTTGAACCTAATATTGAAAATTGTGTCATTGAGTCCACTTTTGAGTCTCCTTCTAATGTCAAACATGAGTCACTTGAAGATTTATTTGAAATGGTTGGTAAATTATTTATGTATTCTTATGAGCTTCAAAGTGGTAAGTCCTTAAGAGACCATGACTTGAAGCCATTCACATATTTCTACAACCCTTGGGCATTTGGAACCATTCCAACAATAACAATAACAATGGTGAAAGAGCACTAGCCAATAAAAATCCTATTACATTTGAATTTCCCATTGCACATACAAAGGAGAATGCCCCCATGAAGACCACACCTCACTAACCTTGCATTTTTTTTGAGGTCTTTCTATGGAAGACCCCAAAATGTTTCTCTTTGAATTTGATATTTTATGTCATAGTTACATATGACTATCAAAATGATGAAAAAAAACTTAAATTGTTTCCAGCTACTTTGAAGGATGCAACATTGTGATGGTTTATGGGACTAGGACATGAAACTACTCATAGTTGGGATTTAAAATGAATAAAAATTTCCTAGAAAAATAACAAGAATATTGCAAGACCAAGGAAATCAGAGATGAGATCTTCTGCATCATCCAACACAAAGAGGAGACCATAGAAGACTACCTTAAGTGTTTTCTATTTAGTCTTCAAAGAACTAGGAAAACAACGTTGAGCAATGATAGTGTGAAAATCCTTTCTTAGGGGTATTAGGGATGAATGTATGGATTCTTTGAATCTTATGGGTTGTGGGATAATTCCAAATTAAAATTTGATGATATTCACAATGTTTGCAGGAGCTACTCGAGAGTACTCCAGGAATAATTTCTCTTCAGGAGGAACATTAGGTATCATGAAAAGGGAGTTAGGTACATTGCTATATCTAAAAAATGATCTCTTGAACTACATGGGTAAGAAAATAAACACCTTATATACATGTAAGAAACAAGAAGAGGCTGAAAAAGCATTTTCTATATTTTTTCCTAATTGTCAGAGAAAACATAGTAATGAGGAATGCCCTTATAGAAAAACAAAAATTTATTCTTTGGAAGATGCTAGTAAGGGAACTACATTATCACCTCTTCCAACAAATATAGAAGAATTGAAATTTGATCAATAACCTATTTACTATATTGCCCCATGGAGGCCTTGGCCTCCACGTGCTATACCTCCCATGATGAATGAACTTCTTACACCTCCTAGTGTAGGGCCTAGTGGACAATCTAGTTCCTTCCCATCTCAACCAAGATGGAATGGAGGGTGGAAGCTACCTCCAACTTATTCACAATGGAAAATGCAATACCCATATGCCCCTCAACCTTGGAAACAAGTGTGGAGGATGCCACCATCATAGTTCACACAATATCTTCCTTATCCTACACCTCCCATGGTTACTCCCTACCAACCACTACCATAATTTTTGCCATCAATACTACCATCATCTAGTGTTCCATCATACAACCCATCACAACCACCTCAGGCAACACCCATTCGTACACAACCATCTCCAAACCCAAATAACAAGGAGACTCAAAAAATTTACAATAATGAGGTGGTGGGTTACCCAATCTATCCTATCAAAACATCGAGCATTAATGGAGTCTAGTTACGATTAGGTAAATGCCTCCAGGGGCCCACTATTATTGAAATAAATGATAAAAATGAGGAAAATTGAGAAAAACCAGATGAACCATCTAGGTTTCCTCCATACCTTGATAGGTTCCAATCTCAGCTAGAACAAAAAGAAGTGGTTGAGTCAAAATTTGATTTTGTGAATTAATTGTGAAATATTAACATTAAGATTCCTCTTTTGTATGCCATCAAGGATGTTTTGGTATACACAGAAAATTTGGGACCTATGTGCTTGAAAGAAAAATAATAAGAAATAACCAAAGACAATGCAAGTCATTGGGAAACTTGCTGACCTCATGTTGGGAAACATTTCAATTCCCAAGTATTTGGATCCTAGAAGTCCTACGATTTAAGTATTAATTGTTCAAATTATTATTCATAATTCATCTAGGAGCTAACATTAATGTCATGACCAATGAAATGAAGGAGAGGTTGTTCCTTCAAGGACTTAGGACTACGCCTACAATTCTCTAGGTCACAGATCACTCCTTGGTCAAACCTGAAGGTATGAAAGAGGATGTTTTTGTTTTTGTAGACTCTTGGGAATACCCTATTGACTTCATGATCTTGCAGCCCAAAATAAAGCTATGGACATACCCCCTAATTCTAGGGAGACCATGGTTGGTTGTCATGGATTCTTATATCAACTAGAGGTCAAGTAATATGGTTATTTATAATGATTTAGAAGAAAGAATTGACCTTGTACCCACCTACTCAACCACTATAGGAGACTAAGGATCCCTTGTGGGTTGATAGTGATTTGAAAGAATCTTTGGCTATGTTGAAAATTTATCAAGCACTTGATATTGAGGAGTTATCAGAAGATATTGTTTTTTCCAATTTATTGCAAAATTGATGTGTCTAATGATGTTTTAGAATTTTATTTTTTTATTCTTGTGTAGATAGTTGTCTATTTGGGAAATTTCCATTGTTGAGTGATTCATAGTCACTACAACATTTTATTACATTACATAAATTAGTTCCACACAACTATGTATATAGTCTATTCATGATTTCTGACACTTCTTCACTATCCACCTCACAAGCACATGCTATTGAATTTCCTACACAATCTAAATTTATGGAAATCTTACCAAGACATACTTTAAATATTAATTTAAATTTAAGTGATGCATAAATTAAAGATTTAATTTCCATGTTAAGAAATCAAAAAAATGTGTTTGCATGGGAGTATTTATGTATGGAATTCATCTAGATACATGCACACAACATATTTACATAGGAGAAGGTAGTCATCCTGTTAGGAAACCCTAGAGAAGGTTAAAGCCAATTTTACGTGAGATTGTGAAAGATGAATTACAAAAATTATTAAATGTGGGATTTATATTATCCAAGTTCTGACAGTCAATGGGTTTCCCCTTTAGTAGTAGTTCCTAAAAAAATGGTAAATGGAGGATATGTGTTAATTATAGAGCCCTTAACAAGGATACTAAGAAAGATCATTTTTTGTTACCTTTTATTTATCAAGTTTTGGATACACTTGCAAGTAAGAAGTTATTCTCCTTCCTGGATGGATTCAATGTGTATAATCATATCTAAAGCACACTGGAGGATCAAGACAAGACCACCTTCACCTATCCATGGGGGAAATTTTCTTATAATGTTTTATCATTTGGTCTATCTAATTCCCTCGCTACTTTCCAAGGGGTAGTGTTAAGTATTTTCTCTGATTTGATTCATGACTGTGTTGAAGTTCATATGGATGATTTTAGTGTGTATGGTGATACCTATGAGGAAGCCAAAAATAATTTTGAGAAAGTTTTATAGTGGTGCAAAGATACTAACTTTTCATTGAGTCATGAAAAGTGTCACTTTTTGATGATGGAAGGTATAGTAATTAGACATTATATTTTTGCTAAAGGTATTCAGGTTGACCCAAAGAAAGTGTAAATAATTTGGGACTTCCCTATTCCTATTTATCAAAAGGATGTTTGTAGCTTTTTAGGGCATGCAGGATATTATAGGCATTTTATTCATAAATTTAGTAAGATTTTTGCACCTCTTTTTGTTTTGTTGAGTAAAGATAACACTTTTTCTTGGACACAAGAATTCCAACAAGATTTTGAGACTATCAAGGAGAAGATTGTGACCACATTGGTATTGTGAGGACTTAAATGGGAACTTGCTTTCCATATCCATATTGATGCTTTCAATTTTTCAATGGGAGTTGTCCTTGGTCAAAATGACACTTTATTTTATTCTATTTATTATATTAGTATGAAATTTATAGGTGTTGAAGTGAACTATATGGTTACTAAGAAAAAATTTGTTCTTGTTGTTTATGCAATTGATAAATTTTGGCATTACATTACTGGTTATAAAGTCTTTGTCCATACAAATCACTTTGCAATAAGTTTTTTAATTAATAAACTAGTAGTTATAGGAAGAGTAATTAGATGGTTACTTTTGTTGCAAGAATTTGATATAACCATACTTGATAAACCTAGTCAAGAAAATGTGGTTGCAAAATTTTCTTCTAGGTTGTAATGCTAGAGTGAACCTATGCCTATTGATGATGCTTTCCCTAATGAGCATATTTTTTCCATTTTAGTTAAGATTCAATGGTTTAAGGACATTGCTAATTACTTGGTCACTTGCAAGATTCCCATGCAATTCTCCCCTTGAGATCATTAGAAACTTGTGAGGCTAAGTGGACAATATACATGGATTAATGGACTCTTGTTCTACACCAGCATTGACAACATTATGAAATGTTGTGTAGCCGAAGATGATATCTTCGATATACTTCATGCATGTCATTTGAATTCATGCAGTGGTCATTTTGCAACAAAAAGGACTACCAATAAAATCCTTACAACTAGATATTATTGGCCTACACTTCATAAAGACTATAAAAAGTTTGTGTAACATTGTGATAAGTGCCAACATATAAGGCGACCCATACGTTCGAACGAGATGCCTCTATAGCCCTAGGTGTCTCTTGATCCCTTTGAAAAATAGGGTTTATATTTTGTGGAGATACTAAGGTTGCTGAATTTTTTTATTCTAATTTTTTTACCAAGTTTGGCGTGCCACATGAGATTGTTATTGATCAAGGACCACTGTTTATGTCTAAGTTGATCTTTTCTCTAGTTCATGATTATGAAATTTGTCATTGTAAGTCCTCGCCATATAACCCACAAGTGAATGGACAGGTTGAAGTGACCAATCAAGAGCTCGAGAACATCCTGAAAAAGACTGCGGCCCTTCACAAGAAAAATTGGGAATCAATACTTCTGGAAGCAGTATGGGCATATCATACCACTTGGAAGACCACCACCAATCTTATATCATATGAGTTGGTTAATGGTAAGAAGGTTGTTCTTTCCATCGAGATTGAGATAAAGAATCTCTGAACTATATTACAATCATGAATGAGTCTAACCGATGCTCAGAAAGATTGAATTGCTCAACTTTATTCTTTATATGAACATCGATAGCAATATCTTTTCCATGCAGAGGTAGTTCAAAAAAAATGTACACTTTTGGCATGATTGTTTCATCAAACAACACTCTTTTTAGCTAGGGGATTGGGCACTATTATATGATTCTAGGTTTCATGAATTCAAAGGAAAGTTCCACACTAGATGGTTGGGGCCCTACAATATTGAGGTTTTTTTATGACAACAGTGTAATCAAGCTTCACACCATCGATTATGATCATATCTCTCTAATTATTAATGGGCATCACTTGAAATTGTATAAGTGGTATATTTCTAAGGAAATTTTTGTAACAAGTTTGACAAAGGAACTCCATGTTCTTGACTGAGTTCATGTCACCTCTTCAAGTACCCCTTAGGTACTTTTCATAATTTTTTTTTTAAAAGAAATAAAAGATCCAACAATGAAAACCTTCAGGCATTGTTGGCTAGTTAGTACTTAAAAATTAGATTCCAACAGGTATTAATTGTTGAATAAACTTGGAGGTGAAATTTAGTTTTCCAACATCTCCAAGCAGTGATAGGATGAAAACCAATGTACCAGAGGTCTATCATTATCAAAAAATTGATAACTACAATCTATTCTTACTATCACTTGTGTGCCAGGATCTTATGCCCTTTAGGGATTTTTCCTACCCCTACCCATTCTCTGGTGTGATAGGAATCAATATGAATTTCCAGCATTTTGTGATGCCTTCCTATCATCTTGCTACTTCTCTTCTCTATTTTTCTCTAGAATGGACAGTTGCTTTGTTGCTCGATCTTCATTTTTCATGGCTCCTCTTTGCCTGCCTTTTTGTGCTAGGAACCTTCATGTCACTTTCAAGACAACTACTTGGCTCCTTTATTATCTCTTCATTAGCACTTCAATTTTCCATTGTGAATTTCATATATGCTTGGTGTTGTCATTTCTCACCCTATGGACATTGTGCAAGTTTTGATGTTGCTAGGTAGATTGCATAGATTCCTTCAATCACACGCTATTTTTTTTCATATCCATGTGCTCCATCATCTCTTCTGAGTCCAAGTTGGCATTGGTTTCTATTGATTTTGTTGGAAGGGTTGATCTTTCTTGTTCCCTTTGTGGATTTTTTCCATGCTATGGATTCATCGTACTCTTTCATTGCTTCCCTCTCTCCACGACATCATTTCTACATCCCATCCTCCTTTTCATCCATTTCTCACCATATTTTGTCATAATTTCTATGTCACGTTCTCACAACCATTCACTTCTCTTCACATCCACCGTCCTTTTTAGAATCTTTTCAATTTGTGTCATTAGATCTCTAGAAGATTGTGCATTTATGATGGCTCGCTTGCCACCACTCCAACACTATATTTTTCACCACCGACTTTGTCTTTTGATCTCCACATGTCTTTCAATAATTGGTAACTTGGTAGGTTTTAAGTTCATTTTCAATTTATTATTTGTATTTGCTTTTCGAAGTGAATGGTGATTTTCCTCATGGATAGGTCAACTACTTAGTTGGGGGGAGAATGTATTTGGTATATATTCCCTATGATATCCACAACTTTATTACTTGAAAAGGGAGTATTTTTGGCTTGATTTAGCTATAATTTCTAGTATGCTAAGCATACTTTGTAGTTATTTCTAGGTAAAAGCACAATAGTGTGTCACACTTTTGGCCAAATAAATGGTTTTGAGTGAACTATTTTTGGTCGGAAGATATTAGGCTAGGTGGATTTAAATCGAAACCATGTGGCACCGACATGGTAGGCACATTTTTGGCTGAAGAGGTTTCAGCCGAAAGTTACTCAACCAAATACGGCTAGCCAAAAACATGGAAAAAGTGAGTGTATCTAGTATTTATAGCTTGGAAATATCAATTATTTTTTGGCCGAGTAAGTTTTGACTGAAACATGCTCAGCTGATACCCTCTTGGCCGAGAATGTCTAGTTGGCATCCTACATGGTAGCCAACTCATTATTTTTTCATAATTTTTTGAAACATTCAACTTTGGCAAAGTATTTCTCTAGTCAGACTAATCTTTCTGGCAAAAAAAAAATCCCCTTTTGTAGAGATCAAAGTGGAGAATCCAAATATATATATTTTTTAATATTTTGATTAGTTTGAATATATTTTATTTTTAAAATAATGCAAGTAGGTTTTAAAAAACAAAAAGGAGGTTGATTGGAAATTAAAAAAAGATAGTAAAACTTATAAAAAAAATTTAAATCTTAGATGGGGCACAAGAGGATAGAGTCTTCCTCAAAAGGGTATATTTTTTTTGTTGAAACTGATTAAAAAAATTGAAAATAGTTGACAGCCCATGAAAATTGTCAAATTATGACATGTTTGACTTTAAAACATTATTACGAGAAAAATATACATCAAAATTTGTTTTTTTTTTCCATGGACAAGATATTGAAGTTATCTATTTGGAGAAATAAAATAGGGAGAAATGAATTTTTTTCAATTTGTTTCTTGATGGCCTGTGAAGTCACTCTTTTTTGAAATTTTCAGCATTCCGAAATTTGTCCTTAAATTGATAAAAACATAATGAATTTTTTTTTTTTAAAACTTTAAAAAATTACAGGAATAAACTTGATCAAAAGTTCTACATTTCATTAGTTTACACCATTTTGAAATTCAAAACATAAAGACCACTTTTATGTGGTCGAAGTTTTGAAATTTTTTTTGTTGTCGGTTGATTCCTTTATAAAGTGTGACAAAAGTTTGTTCTTTTACCCTTCCCCATTTTTACCTACCATTTCCTCATATTATTTCATTTTACCATTCAATTTTCATTATTCTGCCACCATTTTACCATTTCACATTTACCATTACAAGTTTACCATTCTTGTCATCCTTGTGCTAGCGGTTTTAGTTTTCTAATTTTAATATTGTGCCAAATTCCTAGCATAATCATGGCACAGGAATGTCGACACCGTTATGAACCCACTTCCATGGAACATCTAAGAGCTGTAAAGCAAGCTTATAATTTTTTTAAAGCTTGAGCACATTGGGTTGTATAATTCAAAAGATTGTGCGGGTATGACACTGATGTGGTAAGGGAATTTGTGCTTGGTTTTCACTAGAGTCAAGTCTCTCTTAGGGGTTTGATGTTTTCTGTCACAGTAGACACAATTACAAAATTGATTGGGTTACAATTGTCTGAAGAAATTTATTTTCTTGACAATTCTACAAAATTCATAGATTTATGACCCATGAGGATATAATTCCTGCAAAGGGGAAAGTTGGTTGAAATGGTTCATGGGCAGGCAACTAAATTGTCCTCATTCCCTTAACTATGGAGAGATGTCACCAAATTTAAATCATATAGTACATTACATGTGAAGGAAGGTACATCTATGTTTTCTCCCAACATTTTTTCCTTCTGTTACATTTGAGAAGAAGAATTCCTATGAATATTCCATATTTCCTTCTCTATTCCTTGCAAAGAATGAGTAAATCCATCCAAGAAGGGAAGAAGGATTCCTTGGCTCATCGCAGGTTGATTTGTTTATTAGTTATCTAGGAATTGAAATTGTTGTCTCTGTCAGGTGATTGGGAGAGTTTTGTTAATATGGGAGAGGACTTAGACCGGGAAGCTCCAAAGGAAGGGAATTTTGAGGAAGAAGGGATCCCTAAAACCCAAAACTCTACTCACATTGAGGAAGAAATCCCTAAAAAACCTCCTATCTCTAGCTCAATTTAGAAACATAAGCTTAGTAAAGAAACCCCTAAACATCTTTGTGTTCCCAACTTATGCCATAAACACAAGTCTAGCAAGAAACCCTCAACCAAGCAAAGTTTAGACCCTCCAACTATTGAAATAGATTCTACAAAATGAAAGAAAGACAAAAGTCTATTAATAAATTCAAAGGGCTAGCTCAAGTAGAGAGTGATATCATGGATTCAGACCAAAAATACTTTGTCTTTGACCTATAATTCCTAGTTGAGGCCCTTAGGAAGCAAGGGAAAGCTAGCCAAGAGCACAAATAGCTTGAGAGAAGAAAGAAAAAAGAACAACAAGGAAAGACTAGCTTTGATTTGGGGGTCTCTGAATCTAAAAATCGTAAAATTTCTTCCCAATATAGTGATGATCTCTAACCTAATATTGACCCTATGACTGATATTGTTGACCTTGATAAACTAGGGAAAGTAACTTCTCCTGAAGGGACAAGAAGTATTGCACAAGGAAACTTGGGCTCCTCAACATTGAATGAAAGAAAGGGTATTCAAATGTGAATGGGAGAAATTCCAAACCCATAGACAGAGTCTGGACATTTGGAAACTATGCATGCCTCTAAAAATCTTGATGACAAAAGGGTTGATAATATTCAAGAAGGTGAACAAGGGGTAGGAGAGTCCACTATTCCTATCCTCGCCAAGATAGAAAAAGAAAATTTGGATGAAGTAGTTGCTAGTATGGAAGGATAGGACAATGAAAATGAATTCCCTAGCTAAGATTATCAAGAGGATGAAGAAGAGTTTGAAGAGAGTGAAATCCTATGAAAAAAAATCAAGGATTTAGAGGATTCAATTGAGAAATTGAAAGAGGAGAACCAAAGATTACAAAATCAGTTTCAATAGGAAAACTCTGTCTCTCAATTGCAAGAAATATAAATTCGCAGATTGAAAGTAGAGTTGGATCAAGCAATAGTTCTCAAGGGATAACATATGCCTATCAAGGATCATGAAGAGCAGATGGATGGATTAATACAACTTTGGTTTGGGGAAATTTTGAGCACCATACAGAGACTGGCATCTCATCATGGTTTGTAGTTTTTTCTTCTTGCATGAGGACATGCAAGACCTTTAGTTTGGGGGAAAATGATGGGAGAAAATGAGGCCTTAAATTATTTCATCCTTTATTTTCCTTTTTCCCCCCGTTTACATTATCTTGTCTATAGTTTCTGTCACCATTTTTTGTAGGAAAATAGATATATTTAATAAGTTGTAAAAGGAATTTAAACTATCCATACTAGTAATTATCTGAAGAAATATTAATTGTTTCATGATTAAATGATAGGGGATAATTAAAGGTATGGATTTAGCTATTGAGTACGTGGAAGGTGAAAGATTGGTGAAGAATGGACTTGTTAAAATGGAATGATTGTTGATGTTGTTTTACTTAGAATTATTTTTGAGTTATATTTTTATTTTTGTCAAGACAATTGTTGTTTGTTGGCCATAGGCCAATCATCTATTTATGATTAAACACTTTTGGTTTTTGGTCATAGGCCACAACACACCTAAACTCTATTGAAATTTAGCATATCAATTAGTATATATATGTATGCGTATCTAACACTAAATATATGTGGTGATTAATCTATAAACGTACTTCTTCTCTACTTTCATTTGAGTATTTATATGTGTGTGTATGATTATTATATAAACGTACTTCTTCTCTACTTTCATTTGAGTATTTATATGTGTGTGTATGATTATTTTGGTGTAGAACTGGTTTTCTTATTTCATCATGAAGTGAACTTGGGAGAAAAGTCCCACTACTTGTGTCACTCAATGATTTTGTCAGTTTAATTGGTGTGGAAACATGTGATTTCATTTTTGTAGTATTTCTATTTCATGTATGTGACGTATGATTTCATATTTCTATAACATTTCCATCTCATGATCTAGTTTAATAAATTTTCATTATTTAATTAATCTTACATCGGATAATAATGGTTTGTTAAGAATAAGCATAGAAATAAGTTTATTCTGGATTAAATAGAGAATTTTTTCTTTTCTATAACTATTTTTGTAATACTTCCTGGCACAGTTCCTACCACACCTCCTAGCACAGTTTCTGTAACTTCTTGTCATAGAGCAAAGGCATAGTTATTAAACCATATTGCTGATTAGATAATCATTTTGTGTGTTAGTTGCATTCATCTCCACTTAATTCACTTTTCTTAACTCCTAGGCATATAACCACAACACCTTTCATAATTTTACAATCCTGCAATTGACATTTTGGAACAAATTAAGAAAAATTCCCAAGGATTAATTCAATTGTGTTAAGCCCATTAATTTGAAAGAATTACACAGATAGTTTACCCCCAACATTAATCAACAGTTTTGTCCAAACGGGTGGCATCATAGCGTCAAGCAGACAAAGGTAGGCCAATTATGAAGTCTATAGAAATTTTATCTCATTTCCACATATTTATGTCACATGGATAAATAAGCCCTAGATGTTGATGCTTGGCCTTGAATATTTGATGTTCAAGGAATTGATCCAAAAAATCTATAATATCTCATTGCATGCTTGCCTAATGATACATGTTTTAAAGATTTACATGTATCTTATTATGCTCCTAGATGTGTTGCATAAGGTACCCCATGAGCTTTTAAAAAACTCAATATTTCAAGATCCCCTAAAAGTGACACATAAATATGATCCTTATGGTGCAACAAGCCATCTTCGTCCAAAGCATATGTTGCAAAATTTCCCTTAAGGGCCTTCTATGATTGCAACTCTCGTTGACCTCTACAATACCATTCATCCTGTGGCAATTGTTGAATAATACAATCTCTCAAATCCATGCTCAAGGATATAAACATAATCTTACATCACATCCTAATCAAGGATTCTACCACCATGTTCTCTTTACCTTTGATGTAATGTACATCAAATTCATATTTGCATGAGAACTCCATCTGAAGCATTTGACGGGAATTTAGATTCAATTGCATGAAGATGTACTAAAGACTATGGTGGTTTGAATGAAGCTTGAAGTGATGGCCTAAAATAAAGTTTCCATATAACTAAAGAATGAAATTCCATTGAAAAATACAAACTATGCATGGGATAGTTCAACTCATGGGTCTTAATATTTTTTCACTTGTACATGATCACTTGACCCTCCTACATAAGTACTACACCAAAACCCTCCAATAATGCATCCATACAAATCATAAAGTATGCCAGCAAATGAAATCCTGCTAGAATTAGTGCACTAGAGACATGTTCCTTGAGGACTTGAAAATCCCTCTCACACTACTCTATCATGTTGGTGATATTATAACTATCAAATAGATCAAAATATTTTATTATAAATTGGATTTGTAACAAAATATCAAAATTTAAATATCCTCTAAATATATTTTCCCACATCATGCCATCAACCCATAATAGCTAACCATGACCAATAATTTTTAATCTCATCCTCATAATAGAATTCATAGCCCATGAAAAACCATCCTCAAAGATTGCATTTCCCCAATTCAAAACTCATTCACTTGAAAAGATAAAGAAAAATAGAGTGCATCTAAAAACCAGGTGAACTAAACCTATTAGACCATTCTCCAGTTATTTTGTTGAACTTACATCCATCTGTAGGTGTAGGACTCTAATATTTCTATTAAAATTTTATTGATTGAATCACCATTCCAACATGGCCTACTCAAGAGATCTTTAACCTTGCCCAAATTTGTCAAGCAAAACTAATTATAATATTGATTATCTCATAGAAATAAAAATTATAACTTCAACACCACAATATCCAAAATTGTCTCTCTCCATGGGAGAAGGACCATTGTACTCAACTAGAATATTATCCCCAAATTATAACCAATGCTTCTAATACATATATGGGGAAAATGTAGAATCTAAGAACTATATATTACTCCATGATCTACATCTTTATAAAAATGAGCATATATCTTCACTCAACAAATTTCCTCAAAAGTAAAGATATCATGCCAAGATTCCACTTGAGACCCAAAGTACAACATGGAATAGTAACTCATCACTATCAAAACTCCCACTAAAAGTGTTCCAGAGAAACCTATGGCATAATTGTAAACCTATGATAGATTCTCAAACAGAACTAAGATGTGTCAATACTCCCACTATGTACTTATAAGATTCCAATGATTTCATTGTCAACCATACATCTCTTAAAATTAAAACACAATCAAATAAATCCAATTATTGAATAAAGAGCTCCCAAAAGGAAAAGTAGAAGCCTCATATGCAAAATAGAGAAGATAATTTGTCACAACAAACTATGTTCTTGCACAAATATCCCACAAAATTGTGATCTTAGGCTTCTCATGTTTAGCATAGCTCAATTCCTCAAAATAACCTAAAGACTATCTATCTCTAACCAACAAATTCACTTTTAACAATTTTCACTCTCAAAATGCCTACTAAAAAGTGATCTAAAGCTTCTCATTGTAGAATGATTCATGTCCTTACAACACTTTAAGAATGTTCACTATTTTTTTGTGGTAGTGACAAATTAAAAAATTCTTTCAATTGACTTAAGGCATAATCGTGGCAAAACTTTGAAAAAATCCCTTTCAAGTCACTTCAAGTTTCACTATGAAAACACCTTCCTATCCATTCTTCCCAAAACCATAAAATGTCACCACGGTGATTGTCATAACCCACTTGTTGATATTTTCTGAATAATTAATAGAATTTTCAAAGATGAATTATTGTGATGAGAACAAACATGTATCACCTAGTAAACTATATAATTAGATTGACATATACACTTGTATGTGTACCTTTAAATAATATCAATTATTTATCAAATAACTGTCCAATTTGAAACATTAAATTTTATGAACTTTAATTTGATTATAAATATATAATATAATAAATAATGATTTATTTTTTACTACCTAATTAAAAGGAAATTCTTAAGAAATTAATAAACATTCTATAATGATGAGGTAGAACCCACCTTGGAATGGCGCGCATGATGCTTGAAACTGATAGTAGATGGCAAAAAAGGGGGAAAACGCCTGCCCGAGCGGAGGGCTTTTTGGCAACCCAAAACATTTACCAAGAATGGGGGAATCAAATGGAGACAGGAAAAAGAATAGAAAAGAAAATGGTTGCCAGTGGTTGCGATGGATTCAGGGGACGTGCTTAAAATACCTGTCAAGGAGGCTGCAATCGAGTCGACTGAGGGAGGATGTTGAAAAGAAAAGAAAAGAAAATGGTTACCAGTGGTTGCGATGGATTTCAGGGGACGAGCTTAAAATGCCTGTCAATGGAGTCGACTGAGGGAGGATGATGAAAAGAAAAAGTTGCAGAGTCAAGGATTACGCCTGTCGATGGAGTCGACTGAGGGAGGATGATGAAAAGAAAAAGTTGGAGAGTCAAGGATTACGCCTGTCGATTTGCACATGTTTAGTCTTGAGGTAAGTTACTTACCATAGTTTTAGTAATTTCTGTTCTGGGAATCCTGTATCCAGCCAGATCACTTTTGATTTGCTTTATTTCACTTCATAGTATGTTTTAAATCACTCAGCAATCCTCTAATTTCCTATCCATTCTTGTGCATTCTTCACCTGAGTAGCATTTTTCTGGAATTACTATTTTTCTAGCATTCTGTAGTTCGTCATTGTTCGGTAGTCTACTTTTTTATATCGAAAAAGCAAAAAAATATATATATAAAGAATAGAAGCTATCAGTAGGTAGCAAAAAGAGAATTACAATACAAACATCCTGAAGATTACAAAGATTATCAAGAAAATTCAAGATCAAGCTTCAGTATTGCTGGTAGTTTCTGATGTTTTTCTTGGCAAATAATTATGTGCATATCCTGCAATCATCACATTCTATGAGACGTCAACCCAAGCATTTTAGGTAGAGGAGAGAAATTGACTATGAAGGACTCAAATTTAGGTGTCATATTTTGAAACCATAACTTTTCAGGAGGAAGAGGAATTATAATATACACTGTAAAACTTTTGGAGATGTCTCATTCAGCTGCTATTTTAAAGTAGATGGTCCCATGAATCTTGTAATGCAGTTTAAGCTCCAAAATTTATGGAAGTTGTTAGTCTCATTATTTTTATTATTTTGTATATTCAATTCAACATAGTAAATAAATATAAAATAATTAATTAATTAATTGGTAGAAATCTAAAATCTAACTGATTGACAAGTAGTAGAAAAAAACCAAAATGTATCCAATTAAGTCTTCAAACTTAAAAGTGGGGGCTACTATTATTGAGGGAAAGATTCTAATTAATCTTATAAAAAAAATTATTGTTTTGATTCATGGGAACCCTTGCTCCTTCAAAATAGATCTTAAAGCCCCCCACATGGGACCCCACCCTTAGAGTTCATGCCCTCCAAGGTGTCATGTTGGTGACAACTTGAGGTGAAACTTCAATGCTAACTTTGGCTCTCTACCCTCTTAGTTGGTGGTACAAACATAATACCCAAATAAATCAACACACATGTCAAATTCTAAAGAGATTGGTATAAAGAGATTGAGCAACAAATTCCAATCCATTTATGCCCTCCAGTATACTAAAAAAGAAGATAGACCAATAGATCCTTTGAGAGAATTATTCACCCAAGATATTTTTTCTTTCTTTTATATTGTCCAACATGTCAATGAACCAAAAATAGCTATAAGTAAAACAAACCAAAATTAGTAATACGTCCCCTCAACATTATAGGTACAAACATAATACCCAAAAAAAGTCAACACACATGTGAACCCCATAGGTAACAAAAAAAATAGCCAATGCATATCCTAAAACCAAACAAAATAGACACAATTCATAAATCTTGAAATAGTGTAACTTGGATCCACCATAACAATGTAGACCCATAAACATGCAAATTTGTCTTTCATCATCCATAACAGAAATAAGCACCATGCAAATTATTCCCATGACATGAACATTAGATCTAAAACCCCTCAAATCTAATATTCCATAAAAAATTTAGCTTGGAACACCAACTTGTTTAGGAACCTAACAAGAAATCACAACAAATATAAAACTATCTCTATACATAAAACTCATGGGTTTACAATATAAAAAGTGGTTTTCCATATATTTATAGCCCATAGACTTTGGTTAACCTTGAAATCTACAAAATGATATGTATGCCAAAATAATCTTTACAATTTTAAATTTGTTAACACATCTAAAACACCATCAAATACTAAGATCAAAGATTCACAATTTAAATGATGAAATATCACAAATATGCAACTCATAGATCCATGAATCACATGCATCTAGGGGATGTTTAGGAGCTTCCAAGTCACTGAAACACCAACTTGATAACATATATATGTGACCTTATTTGATCTCCATGTTTTTCTTTTATCGTAAAGTGTTAATCATTTCACTATACCTAAAAATGAGTTAATCCATATGAGATAATCTCATTGAACCAAGACAAATACAATACTAAAATTCCCTTCTACTTATGGTTCAACCAAGATACAATTAATCACCAACTTTAATACCAAATGTAATACATCCAACACAAGTACCAAGCCTCATTATATTATCAATCTAATTAGAAGAGTATTTGGAAGATAAAATATAATCAAAGAAACCAACAAAGAAATAAACACCTAACATAATATATACACTAGGAAAACCTTTTCAAGATAGACCCATCCTCCAAAATACACTCAATATATTATTTAACAACAAATTCAATTATAATACAATATCAAACTATTAGTGTTCTATTAAGAGAAAGGGAAGGTCAAATCCATTACCACTAGTGCATGCTTTCTAACCTATGAACAATCCAACAACATCATAACTATACATTCATATCCATACTACAATGTCCTAACCAAGAGAACAAAAAGATTAATACTCTTCAACCATGAAAGAAATTAAAAAATACAACCCTACCTGTGAACCCCAATCCTAAACCTGCACAAACACAAGAAACAAACACATAATTAGATCAAATGCAAGTGAGAATCAAGATTCCCCATGAAATCGATTTAAATTGCAAAGAACAAGAAATGAGATGAAGAACATAAGCAAACATAAACAAAAGCTATCAAATCCTATTCAATGTAAAGAAAACTCTTGATCCCATGGGGAATTTGGTGTAAATTTGATGTGGAAATTGGCCCTTTCCCAACTCCTATGATGCAATGTTGATGAGTGATCCACTTTGATGAAGATTCAATTGAGCTCCATGATGAAAAATCTGCATAACCTAGCTAGGATCTTGATAAAATGGATGAAAATGGATATGCTTGAAGATGAAATTGAGTATAGTAAACTTGCTCAAATTATGGATGATTAAAACAAAGGATGAGTCTTCTATTTATAGAAAGACAAGATGAAGGAATGAGAAAAATGAATGAATGTGGGATCATTCAACATCCAATGGGAAAGTGCCACTTGTCAAGATGTGAATGGAGGAAGCTTGAGCATATTTTGATGAATGTGCACAATAAATGTTATTAGATGGAATTTGAAAATAGTGAAATGACATGCAAAAGGGGAAAAAAATGAATTTAATGCCACTTGGTTCAATGCAAAGGACATGTAAGAGGGAATAAATGTCTTGTTGGAAGGACAAGTCCACTTGGAAGGATTTTCAAACTTGGAGGAATATTCTCAAAAGATGCCAAGTTGAAAGAAAATAGAGACTTAATAAATCTATAAAAGTATTTTCATGTGCAAGTGGAAAAATCTAGAGAAATGGGGATGATTAGGATTAAATTAATCAAGGTTTAATTAATTTAATGAGGGATTTGATGATGTGACTATTTGATTTAGATTTATGGGTTGATTTAAATCAAAGATGAGAAGAATGTGATTTAGAGACTAATTATTAAATAAATATTTTTTATTTATTTAATTAAAGGGGATGATGTTAGATTAAATCAAATAAGGTTTAATTTATTTAATTTAATAAGATGACTTTAGAGATTTAATCAAATAAAATGAATTATTTAACTAAATAGAAACATAGGGTTAATTAAATCGGATTTAATTAACAAGAGAGAATGACTTAATCAGATAAATGATTATTTATTTAATCAAGGGACGAAGAGTGATGATAAGCTAAGAAAGTGATTCAAAACGAAACAGTGTTAGTAATCAGGATCAATTATGTTGGTATATTTTCTGTGTCTACACTACCTTATAGCCACTTACTTCACACAAATATTGCATCCCAAGAACTCTTTTAATAGACAAGGGTCAACAAGAAAACTAAGTTTTCTAATTAATGCACCCAAGTGACCTTTCTAAGGTCAACATATAAGTTTTAATATAGATCCAAGAGTATTTACAACCTCCAATTCAAAACCATATGACCAATAATTTAATTATTTTACTCAAACTAACATACATCTTTATGTGACCTACCCACATATATTAAATGTATTTTCCCAGTGTTACATATACAAATTTCCTAGAAAAATATTTCTCTACCCAAAGTATGGTATTTAAAGATGGAATAAAATTTAATAAAAGAAATATTTATACAAGGTGTACAACACGTACCCAAGATTAAGCTCTCCAAGTAATGTATTTTAGGGTGTCAAGTCTTGTAGTTCAAGTTTTAGTCTCATATGCATACATGTATGCATGTAAATATTTCAAAAGGTGTATTTAATGCCCAACCTTTCATTCATTTGAATGTCTTCAATAACTTCTTATACATTTTAAGATATTCATATATATCTTTCATGTTATACTTGATAATTTGTGTGTTATGTATGATTAGTTGACCTAGCAAAGGTTGTAAAATCCTTTTAAAACTTCTAAAGGCATATTTTCATTATAATATATGAAGTGCATGTGTTTGTTCAATAATTTTTAAGAATGTTATATTTTTTATTTTAAAGTAAAATTGGTAGTGCATCTAAAATGTATGAAACCAACCTTATATGAGTTTGTATGCATAGTGATTTATTTGTTTCTTTTCAATTATGTCTTGTTGATAAACATAAGATATACACACGCATCTATATCAAAATATAAAACTTAAATATGTTGCCCAACTTTAATCAAGGAACTAATCTTATTAATTTAGTCTTCATATATACATAATTGGAACTCAAAGATCATAATCTTTCACATTAGTTTGGTTTAGTTGTATTTTCAGCCTTGCATAATTGAATATTCCAACTATATCATTTATATGTGAGATTCAAAATTGGAAACATTTTTAGAGGGTATATGTAAATGTATTAAACTTTAGGGAAGAAAGTTCTATTTAGATTCTTAGTTGCATATATTTTATTTTTATAATCTACTAAAGGAGGTGTTGAAGTCTAAAGTTGGTAAACAATGAAAATTTATAAGAAATCCTTGGTAGAACTTGATACATCTATTTTTTTCTAAGATATATTTTGTATTAATCTTATTTAACTCTAATTGACCAATTAAAACCTGGGAATAACCTCCTCATCCTTGCAAAGCTTAAAGTGATACAAAACCTCCTACTCTTAGAAATTGACCATTTTAATTAAACCCACATGATAACCATTGATCTACTTCACCATCCTAGACAATCTAATACCTAGTTCTAGATCTTAAAATCCTTTCTTTAGGTATGTAGCATTAATAGTTATGATCATCAATAATTTTCATTGCATTCATATACACTTCACTTCTCTTTTCGCATAACTATGTTATGCATAATAGTTCAAATGATTAGTTCATGTTTTTGGTAGCTCTCATCTACTAAGCTTTACTAATTTTATATTATTCTTAGATCTTATTATCTAATCAAGGAAATATATTAATTTATTAGTATGATCTTTTAGGTTTTCCTTCTTTTTTTTTTCATTTTAGGGAATGATTTCAATCTTTTGGATTCCTGGTATCATGCAAATTCTTATCTTCATTTAATATATGTATTCATTCTTTTATAAATTCATAATATTCCTTGATTCTTCGAGATAGTTTAATTCAAATTTAATTATCCTCAATACCCATATAAGCCATTTATATTGTGCAATCAAAATCCTCCTATTGTTATCCTCACCTAACATCTATAATCTCAACTCACTTTGTTGACATTTTTGTGCATGTTGCTAGTATTAATTGATTTCTCATTAAACTTAGCATCACATTTCTACTTGGTTTATTTGGTGCATGTTAGAAACTACCTATATAATCCAATCCTTAAAAGTCTAGAAAATATTATTTAGTGATATTTATACTTTTAGAGTAGTCTTGTGGTTTGTAAGGCTGCACCCAAAGCCCAAAAGTCTATCAAGTTAGAAGAAAATGCAGAACTTGACTATTTATGTTGTCTTATAATTGCTACATAACCATGTTAATGGCCCAATATTCAACAAATGTATAAGAAATCAAGAAAGGATGGAGTTTATGCAAGTTATTACAAGATTACCTCAAAACCTTGTGAAAGACTTGACTATTGAGAATCTAGAATTTTTGTGTAGTTTGGTATCTTTTGTAAACCTACATAGAAACCTCACATTTTTACCAAAAACACCAAAACATCTTGTATTTATTATGAAAGAATGCAAACTCTAATAACATATTGAAAACCCTATTTCACATATATAAACTCATTTTTCATATCTCATTCAACCAAAACATTCCTTCAAGCACCAAGGTTTAACTAATTTTTAGATATCCTTGTTACTATTGCACTAGAGTTTAAACCTATATTTTAAAATATTGATTGTAGGTATATAGTTATTGAACTACAAAGAGCTCTAAAGGTGAAGGAGATAGAGCAAAGGCATAATTCAACAATAGAAGTGATTTCATCATTAGTTTTGTATCTAATGAGCTTCAAGAATCACCAACCACATCAAAACTAACAAAGATATTGTTATTTTCAATAATTTTTTCCTATATAAAATTCACAAAATTGATGGGGTCCTTGATGAAGGAACCATTCTTACCATTGATCCCATAGGCTCATGATCTTGTGACGTCATTAAAAACCATTCATTCATTCTCCATAGATATAAGAGAGATGCCCGACTTGTGAATTTTAAGAGCGCAATAAATAGGAGGGATGATATCCTTATTAGACGAGGACGCAAACAGAAAAAGCACTTTCCTTCCCAAACAGAAATAATACCCAAAGTTAATGCCGAAAGGAGCAGTCCTTATGACATGCCTCAGGTCGAAATTGATGCCATGAATGTGGGGATATTCTGCAACGGTTACAGATATTGCAGAGCCGACTCTAAAGTTACTTTCAGATTGCTAATAGCCAAAGTTATTACATTATCAAACCTTCTGATTTACGAACCCTCCAAGATATTATGGACGTTACTTTCAGATTGCCAATAGCCAAAGTTATTACATTATCAAACCTCCTGATTTACGAACCCTCCAAGATATTATGGACGTTACTTTCAGATTGCCAATAGCCAAAGTTATTACATTATCAAACCTCGTGATTTACGAACCCTCCAAGATATTCTGGAGGATCGCTGTGCAATAATTTCTGGATTTGCCTGTGTAATATTTTTATTGCACATTGATATCACGGTGAGCTAGAGATAGAGAGTGATTTATGACGCCAGAGGAGAAGAAGAAATATATATGGTTGTATTTGTGGCTATGGAGACGAAGAAATCATCTGTACTGGTAATTTCAGGCCTGAATTTGGTTGAAAGAGGGAAATGTGGATAGTTTTAGCGGCTGCGGGGTGTGGGTTTTTAGCCAATTCTTGGATCAGGGCCAATAAAAACAAGGATCCAATCGATGACGGGAATTTGAAACCTAGACTTAGAACAAGAAATGCTCCGAATTCTTGTCAGGTAGAGAATTATGCAAATCCTAGGAAGTTTGGGATTAATGGAGGAGCCTTTTCTTCGTTATCCCCGGAGAAAGAACAAACAAATGTTAGCTCTAAATCACAACTTATGGAAATTGAAGTTGCCCACGTCAACATCAACCTTGGTCTGGCAAATGATAAAGATCGATCGGGGAAAAGGATAAGCCAGCAAGACATTCTCCAGGAAAGTCATTTTGGAGAAAATTCTGATATGCTTGCAAACATTTATGTTGGCGAATTTGGGTTTGGGAGTAAATATGAGTCTCAGAAAAGAGGATCCTCTGCGTGTAGAGAAAGAGCAAGGGTTTTAAGGGCGGTGATTAATAAGCCTATGTCTTCCCTCGAAAGCTGTCTCATTGGTTATGAAATTAGCGATTGTAGTTGCGTCTCCTGTGGAAGGCGAAGGAAAAGGCCTCTTCTTGTTACAGATGGGAGTAAAATATCTAACAGGGGAGCAGGGATTTCTCCTCTGCTGCTTCCAATTCCCATAACAGATTATGGACTGCCTTGTCGTAATGACATAAACAGTGATGAGCCTGGACCTGTACCTTTAACTGGACTTCCTTCTCTAAGAAAATGCAGTCAAAGTTCAAGCAATGCAGGTATGACGAAGAGAAGAAAAACATGTAGATATAATACGTCAACATTATCTGCTTTCGAATCCAACAAGCGTTTCCCACTCCAAGGTAGTAGCAGCTTCGTCTTTTCTATTATTAATATTGCTTCCCTAGAATCAAACCAAGTTTTTAAGAAATTACTGTATGTTTTATCCACTGATTTGATGTGTTGTATTATCTCTTTGTTTTCTGGCAACAGTATATTTTTGATATAATTGTAGTACATCATCATCTGTTTTGGGCAACATATGCTGTTTAAATTCAACAAAGCTTTATTGAAAGGTGACATGTCTTGCAACAGCTGTTATCCTATTGCAAGAGAAAGTGTTTTGTTGAGAACAATCCATAGAATTCCTAATTATTGCAAGGATTCTGAGGAATATCCATTAAGAAGGAGAGAATCTATATTATACGTTCTGTTTGTTCTACTTTATTGCTATTAATGTAGAGACAAGATTT
>VDFB02286300.1:0-30300 GCA_007258455.2 Sequoia sempervirens
ATCCTCCACAAAATATGAAAAGACACCTATTTTGGCTTCCAATACTTTCCCTCCAACTTGTGCACCCAAATTTGAGAGATAAACATTATATTAGATGTAATAAATGATGGAAAACCAAGTGACACCTATTGCCTCTTTCCAAGCACCCACTTGGAGAATCCCAATAGTCACTCATTTATCCCTTCCCTTATCTTTTTATTATCCCATTGTAGACTTCCACATGTGGGGAAAACAATATTAAATATTTATGTCCACACATCACCTTTACCACTGCTACTGGACCCATCACCCCTTATGAGTATATTACAAACAATGGTGAGAATTAATATTACAAAATATTTTCCCAATACATAGGTTAAGTGCCTAGAGATACTTTCCAAGGATGTTAGAACCATGACATAGGATTTACAAGGTGGTTGATACCTTAATCCTAATATTCTCTCACTTGACATCAACATTGTAAATACATCCATAAGAATCACAAACAAGGGGAAAACATCCCTTAGCCAAAAATGTACCATCTGAATTTTTACCATGCTCTCATGCTTCAACAAGATACTTGCAAAATCAACCATGATAACCACCATCAAGCAAAAAATCCTTCACATCCTCTAAAATGCCACCTATGGAAGAAAAAGGAACATTCCAAAGTGAAACATATCAACTTTCATTGAAACCTGCACCAATCTTTACATGAACATAAGCATCAAATTCAAATGATAACAAAGGCTTTGAGTAGCTACCTTACTCATACCACTTGGAATAGCAACCACAAAAAATTTCAACTCATCCAAGCTAACCATACCTCAAACTAGGGTATACCAAACATATATAGAACTTCATGTAACATATCAACCCAAAATCTACAATCAAATCTTTGTATATCCATCCTCCTATCTTAATGTGACATGCTGATGTACAAATGACCACAAACAAGGCCAACTAATAAGTTTGCATTAACACTAAAACAATCTCATGGATATAGACAGTCCACATTTGAGTCATCCCACTGCAAGAAAATGGGTAGCTAATCCAAAACTTGTATAACTCATAGATAAAAATACAATGAAGCATGCAAACTCATCATCACATCGATAACCAACAAACCAACATATCATAGAGGATAACCAAACATGTATGCAAAAACTTCCACTACATGAGTAATGTCAAATCTAAAAATAGATCAAGGCATACCAAGTCTACCTATAGTACTGCACATAGAGGATGTGGCTAACTCCTCTATTACATAGTGTGAAGGAAACATACAATGATATGCAAATCTTGCAAACAAATATATTACAATACCTCTCTCACCACTAGTCTCCATAGCTCTCCAAAGTTCTTCACACTCAACCATGTGAAACCAAACATTCAGGAAGAATACCACATACCAAAGAGAGAACCTACAAATCAAACCTTATCCTCGTTCCATATTAACATGTACTAAGCTATGCAATGTAGGATCTCCTTCACCATTCCCATACTAAAAGGATATCAACATCTAACATTCAAAACAAATGAAACCATGGTAGCAATAGATGTAAACCTCTCATACCGAAGGTATATCAAACCAACCAATCATCCTCACAATAAAGAGAATATGCCCAAAACCACAAACCATTTCCTGCACCTCTCCAAATAAGTCCTTAAAACTAGATCCATAACTCAAGACCAAAACAAGGAGAACAATGAAAATCCATAAACCATGCATCTTCTTCTTAACAAGTCTTCGGAATGTTTATATTCAAGACTAACTCATATGAGAAGATAAGATACAAAATAAATAATACATATGATATTCAGGTGGACAATACCTCTCAGATCATTCACCTGCCGAGTAGATCGTCCTATGTACACAGCACAAAAAAATGACAATCTTCTCTTCAACTCCATAGTAGATTCACAGTTATAACCAAGTGTAGGCTCCTCAATATTTTTGTTGAATTCCTCATCAAAGAGTAACCATATCAACATACGATCCCATAAATAAGAGATCTTTTAGCCTCACCCAAGTCTCTCTAGTCTCCATGAGCATCCACCAATAAATCCATGCCAACTTCAAATGCAACCTTACAAAATCATCAAGCTCCAAGTAAATGATTAATACTCAAAACCAAAGAGAACCAAACAAGACCATTTTCAAAATTCCAACTATAGAATCAGGAACATATCATGACATTGTGATCTAGCATCCCCTCCTAGAATATCACATGAAAATAACCATCCATCATCAAATGATGAATCAACATCACTACCAAATCTCCCACTGAATTGTGTAACCAAGCTCTCTAGGCATCATGATAACCATCTCCTATCTAAAGATCCTTCATGCCCCTAACACAATCAAAGAAATCAACACCATGAGCTCCCAAAAGGTAAAGTGCAACCATAATCCCCAAACCAAGAAGATATAATTGCTACATATCCCATGTCAATAGAACCAAATATGTCATTAAATTCTCACCACAATCTAAGTGTAGAATCCAAGAGATCCTTATGACACCAACAACCATTGAAAAAGACCATCTATCTTCTAATCAAATATTATCCATGGCTCACTACACACTATAACAACAACTTAGAACCAAAATCTTCAAACAAAGAAAATAGAACATACTATGTAATTGCATAAAGCTCCCACTAAAAGTAATACTAAGTTATACATGACATCATGACCAATATCATTACCAACACTCTATTAAAAGTGAACAAAGCTTCTCATGCACCATAAACAATTGCTATAGATTCCAATGAACACCTATATTAGGTACTCTCAATAACCATCTTTGATTACAATAAGCATACCTTAGACAATTTTATAATATTTGCACATATGCAACATCTCAAAGGAGAAATACATAATCAGTGCCCCAATCTCAAATAATTGAAAAATAGATTCAACTGTACATTAGTATTATATAAAATAGAGATATTCAGGTATAACATGTGGATTTCAAAGACTCAAATACCAAAATCAATGTTAGATCTGATTTACCAAACAAACCCACATAGGAGTAACCATAGATCAATAAGAACCTTTCAAGAAATCATGCAAACCTGTAATTATCTTCATCCAGAATACCCTAAATATAGTCTCATCACAGATTTACATATCAAATATTTTAGTTAACATGTAAAACATGCAAAACCATCTCTATAAATCTTAAATCCATATAACCATCCAGAAATTCACATCAAACATGCCATTTGAATAATAGAAAAAGCACAAATCTACACACCCTCAACTAAAATCAAGAGTAAACTACAACCCAATAGGAAAAACCAAGTTGTTCAGGAGCTTATAACATATGAAACATATGAGCTCCACAACTCACAAAGAGGTTGGTGGCTTATCTTCTAGTGCTTTCATGTAACCAAGGGCTAAAACCATGAAGTTAACATAAGCACTCCATTCTGTAGTCCAAAATGAGGGTGTTTCTCCATGTGACCAAGATGTCTCTACCCATCCAACATAAACACCTTCTCATTGAAAATTACCATAAGGTAAAATAAATAAACCACCAAACAAGAGGATACACACATATTTTCAAACAAGAGCTCAAAGTTACCAAAACATAACCAAATCCATAAAGATCCATAATCATGAGCTTCCAATGCCCAACATAGATCGCATTGAAAATGTCCATGGCTTCCAATATCATAAATTTTAAAAACAAATTTAACTCATACAACATTTATTGCTACCCTAAAATCCATCCAACAACCTCCAATTCCTTCTAATAAATTACCGCAAGCTTGCCAAGCTAAGAAATAAAAAAGAAGGAATACCCAGAACCTAGGTAACCTTCAACTTTGATACCAAATGATGAGAAATAAGTAGGTTCAATACCAATTGTTGAGAAATTAAATCTCTATCCAAGTATGACTTCAAATGATGAGATACAAGGCTTGGACTATAACAACATGCAAATCTAAAACTTATATGCAAATCTGAAAATTAAGTTTCCTTAATATAGAATTACCATGATTAGATCCATCTTCTTTATGATGCCAAAAATCAACCAACATAACATGCTTATAAACACTACCTTATGTGAAATTATAACAACAATATATAAATAATATCATCACCATAAGATAATAACAATCAGGCACAAATCATAAACATGAGAGCATCGCATAACACATGATTTATATGGAGAAACCCTTGCGGGAAAAAAACTCCACCAAGAAGAGAGGCCAAGTATGCATTATCTTCAAATAAATGAGATTACAATACAATCACTTCCATTCTCCTCTTTGTCTCCACAATGGAAGCACTTGTGTACCTATGAAAAACCTCCTTATGCCTCAACCTATCCTTATTCCTACAGAGTAACACTACATTCAACAATTGCTCATTCTTTCTACATCCAAAGAGATGATTTTATAGATGTGAGAAGAGGTCTTAAGCCCAGAACAAGGATTATAAAGACAAATATTCAATCCAAATGACCTAACCCTTGGAAATCCTCCACAAAATATGAAAGGACACCTATTTTGGCTTCCAATACTTTCCCTCCAACTTGGGCATCCAAACTTGAGAGATATACATTACATTAAATGTAATAAATGATGGAAAACCAAGTGACACCTATTACCTCTTTCCAAGTACCCACTTGGAGTATCCCAATAGTCACTCATTTATCCTTTCCCTTATCTTTTATTATCCATTGTAGGCATCCATGTGTGCGGAAAACAATATTAAATATTTATGTCCACACATCATCTTTACCATTGCTAGTGGACCCATCACCCCTTATGAGTGTATTACAAACAATGGTGAGAATTAATAGTACAAAATATTTTCCTAATACACCCTAAGTGCAGGGCCTAGAGACACTTTCCAAGGATGTTGGAACCATGACATAGGATTTACAAGGTGGATGACACCTTAATCCTAACAAAAAATAAAAATAATATTTAAAAAGTTCTAAATATATAATTAGCTATTTGTACATTATATTTATTATTTATATATGTTCTAAAAAAAAATCTAAAAATATAAGTTTTAAAAGTTTTAAAGAAAGAAAATAATTGCATTCTTATCCTTCCTTTTCCTACTTTAAAGTTAAGAATGGATAAGACTAAGTTTTTTTTTAATTATATAAATTATATTTTTTAATACTTTAGAAAATTTAATAGTCAAGATCATTTCAATCATCTTGCATCCTTCTTTATAATTTTCAACTATTGATTTTTAAAAGCAAGTCATCCACTACATATAGAGAACACCCTCAACGTAATTATAATAATCAATAACTTGTATATATATATAAAGGAAAAAGAGTAGGTTTTTGAAAAGCTCTCAACCTTTTGATATTAAGGTTGTCATGAGATAAGAGCAATATCAAAAACATAAAAAAATAATAAGAATAATAAATAAGAAGAGAAATAGTGATATTACAACTCAAGATTATAGAAACACCTTGAAAGCACTACTTAGTTGATATCAACAAGCTTTTGCATGCCTAAAGTAGCATGTGATTGTTTTGTTAAAGGAGTTCACCAGTCAAAAAGCAGGTTTCTATTATATAATAATGCTGGATCATGATTAGTGGCTTCGCTGACCGGGACATCTTGAACATATGTTTTCTTGCGGGTTGAGAAAAAGGTTCTTTATAATATGTTTTTGAAGGCTGAACAGAGATGTATTTTTCTTAATATCGTCATTTTGATGATACGGTTTTTCCTATCGAACAATTTCTTGTCTTTTGGTTGGCATGGACCTTCTTTATCAAAAAGCCTCATCGGCCAGAATGGTTTTGGGATTCCTCATCCAGTAAATCATTTCGAACATACCCAAATTCCTGTTTTTGGGATCGCCGATGTATTTGCTCCATATGAACCATTTCGCCGACCTCATTTTTGCTCGCATCGGCAAACCACCATCGTGGCATAGTAATACGGCATTCAAGATGGCATTGAAGTGATAGAGCGATTTAGGTTTACCACGTACAAAGGGTTCCATGGCTATTGTTTCCATAAGAACCGAACCAACGGGTTTAGAACAGAGAGCAATACCACGCAAAGCCAGGCGCCAGATTGAACCCGCTCCGCCGAGACAGAGACCTGGGAAACTGGCTTTCAAGGAGGCTCTCTTCCATCTCTTAACTGGCACTCCACGCTGGGTGGTTTTATGCATGGGCTGAAACCAGATGTCGACTAAGGCCCCATTCACCTTGAGACTTCGAAGATGGGAACAAAACAGCCAGGGCATAGAATATTGGTTGTTGAGGCCCTACCGCAGCTTTGCGGGCTGGAGGAACGTCTGTGACAGACATGGGATGGTTGGGCATCTTTCTTCAGTTTGCAGAATCTTGGTGAAACCAACCAGGTGGAATTTTTCCAATTTGAATGTATATATGAAGTATACCAAGCCTTGATACAAGGGTAACTTAGTCTTCCCTATAAGTACATTTTTCAAGATAACTTAATAAGAAAAAAGGAAAACTTATTTTATCCCCATGGTAGAGATGGTTAAGCATTGGGAAGTGATATGGATATATCCTTTTATACCTGCCCTTGATGGTTAAATACTTTATAAGGACATTGACCACTTCCACCCAAGGCTTGGGGAGGTCCTTTTTAAGCCATTTTAGAATTTAGAAATATTTTTACTTTTCTTTAGAAACACTTCCATATGTTGGCGGTCTATGGACTTAGTAATTTTTTGTAACTTGAGACCCTCCATTTGCAAACCTAATTTAGTATAAATATTAATATTAATAATATTTATTATAACTTATTAATATAAAAATTAACATTAATATTAATATTAATTATATTAATAATACTTATTAATATATTATATATGTTTATATAATGTGTGAAAGCTAAAATATAATTGTTTCATTTTTTTAATTTATAATAACTCTATAATATTTAAAAGTTACATAATATCTAAGTATTTGGTTTTATTTCTTTGTATGGTTCTAAATTATATTATCAAACCCTTTAAATTATTTTTGTTAAGTTAATATTTTCTTCTTTATCTATCACTTGTTTATTCAATGAAATCATTTTATTTCATTTGTCTCATTGTAGATAAAATGTTATAATTCTCATTCTAACAATACAACATTACAATGCAAAAAAAATCTGTTTTTACAATATTTTAAAGGTCAATACTATGCCACTACATGACAAGTTTGTCATCATCATGGTTTAACTCTCTTAGAGGACACATGATGAGGACTTTTATGTGTCGCTTTCTTAGCTTTTATCAACAACATTTAAAAAAATACTATAATTTATTATTTTTTAATGGTGGGAAGGGAGGAGTGGGGTGAGTGAGGGGTCGTGAAGGGGCAACAAGTTTATTTATGAGTTGTACGAGGATCGCTCTGAATTTAGAAAAAGTTTGTTACATAAAAATCTAATTTTTTTATTGTTCTAAACAATTATAATTAGTATATCTAACAAAAAACCAACAAAAGGGAGCTACAACTACTACAAAGAAACATCTCCACCTTTTAATTATACAACTTCCTTAGCTCAAAATCTTTGTCATCTTTCTTGACCACCTTAACATCAAGTTTCACAAATTCTCTTCTAACAACTTTGATACCTCTACATTTAGAAATAATAGGAAGGGTAAAGAGACAAGAGATCTCTATGCAATCATCCTAAAGGATTACTATAAGATTATCCATAAATAAGGCAATATTTTAGCTTTAAAAAGTTAAATCCTCAAACCTTTTTTCATAACAACAAATTGTGTATATAAATCCAAAATATCTCTATTAAAAATGTGAAAATCCCTATTCCAGTTTGTAGATACCATCATCAAAGTTTTAAGGAATTAAAAAGTCATATTTCAAGGGATAATTATGTGAAGAATACATTCCCTTGTTATTGGGCATATTTTTGGATAAATTCCTATGTAATAGAGGTTTTTACATGTTGCACATTAGTGTTGCATTATCTATCCACCCCTAAACTTACCCTTAACAAAGGATAATTTTGTAAAATCACAATAGTAAAGGTGTATCTAAGATGACTATCAAATATGACACCATTATAGGGTGAATCCCTACCTAGAAATCTATGTTTATATGTTCACCAAATCATATTCACCACTACTATGTATGTTAAAATTAGGAAGGTGCATCTAGCTATGTGCATGGCCAGATCACTCACACTCATGTGGCAAGAGAAAGTGGAGTGAGGGAGTGTCTAGAGGCCTAGCTTCTTCTTGAGTGAGAAGTGTTCTTAATGTGGCAATATTGTTTGTGGTAGGAGTTTTTGTTTCATGGATAACGTGGGAGGTTTCCCTTACAAACCTCTATAGAGGTGTTGTGGAAATTCTACAAATGTCTATCATAAGGGCATATACAGCTTCAAGATCCTACTGAGTATTTTGTAAGAGCAAGTCAAGGTGACAGATTTCCACTTAAAACAATGCATAAAAGGTGCATTAAGACAATTATCTATTCTTGATTGTTCTCCTAATGTATATATTATATTGTTTGATCTGGTTGCTCCTTGATGAGTTTGAGTGAGGATACGTTCTCCCTTAATTATCATAGAGTAACCTCTACCTAATCCTTTCTCATCATAGAATATATGAGCATGAGAAGTTTAATGTGACTAAGATGGAGAGAATATGGAGGCCAAGTTCTTAGGAATGTGGGTTTGGAGGTTTTTGAACCAATTTTCATTTGTTTAGAGTTTATGTTTATTCAAGGTTTGTGTATTTGAGTTTTTTTTTTCTTGAATATGAGAGGTCCTAGGTTTTTTGTAATTTTTTTTTGCTTTGTTTGTTTGAATAATTTTAATAAAGTGAATGCTAATTGTGATAGGGCAAAAATACTTGTTAGAAAAAGAGTAGCAAACAAAAGAGTGCAAATGACAAATATAAACACCCTACACCTCAAGATTAGCCTAGTTGGATTCAAAACAAAATAAAAAAAACAAATAGAGTGGATTCACTTTGTTTTGAATCGATCTTTTGGTTGGACCTTCGATATTTGATGTTGTATGCTCTTTCTTTTGGTGGCAAGAGATGCAAGCTATGAGATGAGATGAGGATGGAAAATGAGTGAAAATGGATGCAAGTGTGAGAATTTGGCTAAGTATGGCTCAAGAGAAAATTTTGCAAGAGTTTGGCTAGCATAAATGATCCCCCCCAAAATGAGAGAAAAGATGGGGTATTTATAGAGAATTTTGAATTCTCTAAGGAAATGGATGGTTGGGATTAAACCAACAAGGCCAAGATGTAGGGCTATGGTGAGTTGAGAACTCACAAGCCCTCACATCTTGACATGTGGCATGTGAAGTGGCTTGAGAAAGATGATGTGTAAATGAGTTGGAAGGAGAATACATGACATGGACGTACTACATAGTACCTTGGGATTGGGACAAGATCTCCTCATAAAGGAGGTCCTTGTCCCCATGTGGGTGAGAGGACATGTGAGGAATTAAAAATTCCTCAAATATCCACATGGGGATGAGAGAGGGAATTTAAAATTCCTTGAAATGCATCGGGGGATTAAATGTGAATTAAAAATTCACATGGGGAATGGAGTGCCTTCTCCAAAAGGAGAAAGCATTTAATAGAGTTGACTTAGGACAAATGACATGGAAATTAGGTTGACCTAATTAAGTGATTAAGGTTGTGCAAGTATCTGATTAAACAAATTAATGACATATTAGAGGCAAGTGGGAGATTAGGAAGAGTTCACATGTGACTTGATGTGACAAGTCAAAGATCACATGGGGAAGAGAAAAAAGAATTTAATATTCCTTGGAAGGATAAAAGGAATTAAAAATTCCTTGAGAGGTTGATTAGGCTAGTTAATGAAGGATTAGAGAAGGGTTAGGTGGCTAAGAGACATTAGAGGCCAATTTGCAAAAGTTGGAGGATGTGACATCCTAATCAAGGATTAGGCATGTGCACATCCCTAATGATGAGATTAGGAGAATAATTAGGATTAAGAAATGGATGTGACATGTGAGGAATTAAATAAATGTCATATTTATTTAATTCATTTGATGAAAATGAGGATTAAAGAGATAAGGTATTTAATTATTTAACTAGATACCTTAGGGATTAGAAGAACTTTAGAGGTATTAATTAAATAATAGTGATATCACTTAATTAAAGCGGATAAAGGAATGTTTAGATGAAAAGGGATAAATTTGGATAAATTAAGTGTCCAAATTTAGGTGTCTACATTTTTCCCCTCTTTGAGATGGTGTTACGAAGTAGCATCATTTCAAAGAATATTAAAACGTAGAACCTAGAAGAAGATGGTCAGATTGGGAAAGATGCCCTAGTCATCAAAGGAATGACCAGGAAGGAAAAATGATGAAAATTAGGGATGAAAGATGCCCCCTCGAGAGGACATGTGGGTTCAAGAAAACACGGGTGTTCTCTCGAAATGGATGAAACGATGAAAGGGGAGATAAGGAAGAGGATGTAAAGTATGTAGATTGGGAGGGGAGAGTGATGATGGATGAATGGATGGGGAGATTTTGATAGATGAGAGGATGGAGATGAAATGCAATCCAAATGCAATTTGCCATCATTTAGGAGCACTGATTTTTGCTATAACAGAAGACACGACACACCAAGGTATAAAGGACCAAGGTAGATTAGTATCTAATGCATGAAACAAACACAACAAACAAGAATGCTATCCCAACACCCCAAAGTCGCGATGACCTTGGTCGAGCCAGGTATTGGGATAACCACAAGCACACAAGGATGCCCCAACATAACACAAGACCTCAAGGATCTTGGTGGGTACTACGTGGGACAACTGAGAAGACAACAACAAATAAAAGATCAAGATATGCCCCTATGTTGACTAGTCAAAGCACACCATGATATGATGGATCAAGGCAACCATGAAAAGTGATGATAGGGAGCTCAAATGATAAACAAAATCCAAAAGCATCAAAAGATCGCAATCAATTTCAAACGTCCTTTGCCATAGGATCAAGGGGATGGATGGGATTGATGAGGTCTGTTAGGAAGGATGCATCCTGTTGAGATCGATGATGGATACTAAACTGAAAGATTGATATGACGCAAGATATTCGAAACCGATTGGATTTGTTGATACAAGTGAATCTTGTTTCTTAAGAACCAGCTAGATAAGGGCATAGCTCGACGACACAACACAAGAGACATGACACAAGATAGGATACTGACACATCCTAGTGACCTAGGGACTCGGGGGCCGATCAAAGATTAGCCTTGCCTATGTGGAAGCGCAGAGCCCATGTAGTTCGATAAAAGGATGATGACGGACCATGTATAAAAATTGGAAAGAGGATGATGGAGACCTCGATGGATGATAAATATAGGATGGAAAAAAGGAGCCAGAGTACAATGAAGAATGATGATAGACAATAAAGGATCAGATGGACAAAGCCCCAGGGGCGGATCAAATGATCGACCTTGCCTACGTGAAAGCGCAGGGGCAACGTAGTTCGACAAAAGACTAGTGATAGACAATGGATGAAAGATGATGAGATAACCCTAGATAAGGGGATAAGATGATGGGACCGAGATGATGAGCAAGATAGACCCGTTGGATTGGATCGGAGGATGGTGACTACACAAAGCCCAAAATGAGAGAAGGAGGTTCAAAATAGATGAAAGATTACTCGGAACGAGTAAACAGATGATTGAGAGGGATGAACGACTACTCAAAATGAGTAAACGACCGCTCACAATGGATGAATGATTCTTGGAACGAGAAAATGAAGGTTTGGAATAGATGAAAGATTACTCAGAATGAGTAAATGATTGACCAGGATTGTTGAATGAGAATTTGAAATGATAGAAGGAGGTTTGAAATGGATGAATGTTTACTTGGAACGAGTAAATAGATGTTTGAGATGATAGATGAGGGTTCGAAATAGATGAATGTTTACTCGAAATGAGTGAACGGATGATTAGAATGGATGAATAGGAAAAAATTGAAGAAGATGGAGGGAGGGATCTTAAGATTTGTTTCGATATCCAAAGATCTTGATTGCAGATGGACTAAAGCTCAGATTAGGGTTTCGGTTAAGCTCAGATTGGGATTAGATTAAAGCTCATATTAGGGTTGGATTGAAGCCTAGATTAGAATGATTGGAGGATGTGATGGGATTGATTCTACACCAAGTTCTAGAGTTTAAGGGACATAAGGTGTTGACAATCAGATTTTTCCAGATTTGGCAATTTTCAAAAATTGTCAAATTTTGCCATTTTAGGAAACTTCACGGTCATACGTTTGAGAGTTCAGTTTTTTCCCAAAAAATACCCAAAACTAAGATAGGATGAATTGCTAACTAACATCCCAAATTTGAGACATGCATTTCGAGTTATTGACAAAAATGATTTTTCAAAAACTGAAAAAAAAACTAAATTGCGATTTTAAGGGTCAAGATGAAAGTTTGAGGCCCCAAAAATGTGGCGAAACGGGGTCCAACCGACTCAAGTTTTGTTGGGAATCCACATGCCACCTCATAATGCAACCACCCATAAAATTTTAGCTCAAACAGACACCCGAGTCAAAAGTTATGGCCTCTGGAAGTTTCAGCATAAAAGCCAATCAACAAAGATGAAGTGGGAGGACGACAAGATGGATAAATTAGTTGAGTACGCACCCAAAAGAGGGCTAAATAGCGGGTGGGAAAAATAACTAGAGGAGCGGGGGACCTTTGCTTGGGTCCCATGGAAGAGCGGATCCATCCGCGCTCGGGCAGGTCTGCCCACGTATGGGGGCAGGTCTGCCCATGCTCGGGCGGGTTCGCCCACGGATAGGGGCGGGTCCGCCTGAGAGCTCAGGCGGATATGCCCGTAGCCGGGCAGGAGCCCACCCGGGAGCTCAAGCGGGTCCGCCCGGGCTCAGGCAGGTCCGCCCAGGGACCAGGCGAGTCCGCCCGTACCCAGGGCAAGGTCGGGGATACGGGAGGACCGACAAAAAAAGGGGAAAGATGAATGATGGGAAAGGATAAGAGATTGACAAGATGTGTAAAAGAAGCCAAAGTGATGATGATAAGATAGATGGCATTGGATTGCGTGGGGAGTAGCCTATAGCTAGAGACCAATGACAAGGGATTATTAGATGGGATGAGGAGAAGGAGATGAGGATTGGGAGATGAAAAGGATTGGTTGGATTGATGGATAGGAAGATAAGGATTTGGATGAGGAAAAGGTGACTAGATGGATAGATGAGAAGGGATGTTATGATGGACGGATAGGAAGATAGGGATGGGGAGATGGATATATTGATAAGGAGACGAGGATAGGGAAATGGAAGGGATTGCTCTAATGGAATGAATGATTCTCCAAGGACTACATCACCAAGGAAGATAAATGCCCCCACTCTAGATATGTCATGTGCGAGGAGGAATGAAGGATGCAATAGAGAAGGATAGGAAAATAAAGGAGTGAGATGGACGAAGATAGGATGCATGGATAAGGAAGGGAGATTGAAGGTAGCATGACGGGTGGATAAGGTAGACGAGTGTGAATGAGGATTAGGATAGTGTACAGATGAGGGGAATGTATGCTAAGAGGTTCCCAAAGCATGTTTATATGTTTGTCCCTATCTTTATCAAGATCACAAGGAGGATGGAAGGATTGGGATAAATGAGATATGCCAAGCAGGATGTGTAAGATAGGTAGAATGGAGGGGATGAATGAAAAGAACGTATAGCAAGAAGACAGGTGCATAGCTGGAAGCATAGCAAGAAGCATAGCGGATGGAGGGAATGCATATCAGGAAGCTGCCCCCAAGTGTAGATGAGGATTTACGCATGACGCCTATTTTCCAGGTTTTCATCATGGTACTTATCCATGGTGCTTGTTTGCCAAGTTTTCACCATTGGACATATTTTTATTTTATTTTATTATTATTATTTATTTTATTTATTTTATTTTTTTAACTCTTTTGGATTTTTTGGATAGCAGGGGGGATGAAAATGGATAAGGATAGGGATGTGGATAAGGGAATTTAGAAGATACGCGATAAGGATATGGATGAAGGACTCAATCATCAAATTCCATATGAAGGATTAAGAGCCATGTGTGAAACGACTGTTGGATGTTGGTACAACCTTATTAGGATAAATGGATTATGCAAGAGGATGAATTAGAGGGATTTGATGGGGAAGATATGAAGGATAATGGATGGGATGTTGGAAAGTGTATGGATTGAATGATGGGGTGGATGTGTGGTGGGGCGATGTGTTTAGGACCAACATTGGCACATGTGTTGGTGGATGTGAAAAGATAAGAGGATGAATGGATGGAGAATGTGGGGATAATGGAGGAGATGAGATGGTGAATTTTGGAACATAAGGACCCAAAACAGATTTAGGAGATGAAGGGGGTGTATGATTAGCTTTCAAATTAGCAACTTAGGATGTTGTAATGGATGCTTCATTGGAAGACATGGCATCTTTTTTCTTTGGGATCCACATGGTTTTGATCTTTGCTTTGGTGGGCCTTTGCGGCCGATGGATTTGATTTGGACTGTGGATTTGATTTTTCTTTTCTTCACCATGTATTTTAGAGGGGACATGGGGAGTTTTAGATTTATGTGGATGTTTAGATTCATGCATTTTTTCTTTAGCATCCAAAGTGCTTTTGATAGCAATGGGATGGGTGCGAGGAGATGAATGATGTGGAATGATGGAGGTAGGATTATGAGGATTATATGTGGATGGAGGATGTACAGGTATGTTCCTTTGTTGATCCTGATTAGGGGACATGAAAGTGGGATGTTGATGATGGGTGACATGGATAGGTGTTGGATGGATGAAAGGATGAATAGGACGAGATGGAGGAGGTGGTTTTAGGATATAGGGGCCTAGAATAGACGTAGGACCTGGAGGAAACATGGACATAGTAGATGGAGGATGGGAGATGGTAGATGGAGGGATGTAAGGACCCAAAATGGATGGAGCAGATGAAGGAGGAATATGGACAGTTGTTTTGAGGTGATACGATAGAGGAGGAGGGATGGCAACATATGATTTGGTGGAGCGATGGGAAGAGCCGACATTTATTTTGGGTGCTGCCTGAGGGGATGTCTAGAGGTTGTACCAACATCTTTAGATTGTGAGTCTTGGGGAAATAGGTCTCAAGACCTGCATGCAGATTTGTTCTTGACTTGATGGGCTCTAAAATACCTTTGCCTATGGGCACCGTGGACCTTTTCCCTCGATAGTCTATTCTTGCTTAACGCGATCCATGATAGATATGTGTTGCCCTAAAACACATGCAGTCTATTATTAGGTGATACATGCGCATGTATACGTACTTTTTCTTTTCCATGGCAGGCCACGCCGGAAGAATGTGAGAGTACCAAGGGATAAGGTACGGTGGGATAGCAGTTTTAGGCGATGATGGGGGATCATGAGAGGGAGATGATGGGATAGCAACATTTGGATGGGTGGTATCAGGAGAGGGAGTAGGGGATATGATAGGATATGGATTTGTGGTAGTGGGCTCATGCGATGGAGATGGAGATGGAGCAGTGGAATCTTGAATGACAAGAGGATCATGGGATGGAATGGATGGGGGACTGTGATCTTGAGGTGGACTAGATGGGATGGTAGGATCTTGATCTGGAGAAGGGAATATGTTGGCATGCTTTGGATCAAGCTCTTGGCATGACTCATTGTCTGTGGGAGGCATGATAATGGAGTCTTGGTGGGACTCTTCAAGTGGGGAAGATGGAGGGATGAAGGATTCAAAACATTCATGGGAATGGATTTTAGGGGATTGGATTTGGGTGTCGTTGATGGGTTCAACGACTCTCGGAGTAGGAAGTGGGTGTTCAATGGATTCAGTAGATGTGATGGTAGGAGATGGGGGCTCAGTGGATTCAGAGGATGTGATGGTTTCGATGGTTTGAGTAGTGCTAGGGATGGTATCATCAATGATAGGTGTTGGGTGGAGAAGGGTCTCGTCACTAATGACCGTGGATGATGGGTTGGGATGGCATGATTCCACGACTTCAAGGTGTGGAGTGGGAAATGTCTTCTTTGTTATAAGTCCTTGGAGAACCTCTAGAGTGAGAAACTTGAGTACTCTAGGCTAAGATGGCATGGTAGGAGTGGATGAAGGATTATGGATTGGTGGGGGATTAGGACTAGGGATTGGGGGACTAGGATTAGATGGGGAATGGGATTGGATGCATGACTAAGAATAGATGAAGGGTTAAGATAGGGGTATTGGAATGGTGAATTAAGACACGAGGATGTGGGTGGTGGATTGTAGTAAGGGTATGGGGATGGTGGATTAGGATGGGCAGATTGAGGTGGCGGATTGAGATAGGTTGGTGTGGATGTTGGATTAGGATAGGAAGATGTGAATTTAGGGTGAGCAGATTGGTATGGAAGATTAGGGTAGTGGTATATGATGAAGGGATTGATATAATGGGATGGACGGGGGATTAGGGATAGGGGGCTGGTGGATGGTGGATAGAGTGGATGTGGTGGATAAGGATGATGTAGATGAAGGATATGGATGGATATCTTAATAAAGGTGGTATATGGAGTATGGATGGAAAGGAATAATGAAGGGTGGATGGATGGAAATGGTGGAGAACAATGATAGTGTCAAGGGGATCTATGTCATATACCTCTTGATCGACAAGACTTTCGTTATCATTGTCGACGTAATTAGGGTTCCCCTTGACCACTATTGATGGAGGATAAGGATTCATGATGATGAAAGGATAAAGAGGATGGTTTAAAGACTTTGGATAGGAATAGACTAAATCTCAAATCGATATTTAGGTCAAGCTCAGATTAGGATTGGATTAAAGCTCAGATTAGGATGATTGGATGATGCGATGGGATTGATTCAGATGATTGGATTTGATTATCAAAGGATGATTACGACACTGAATCTGCTCCGAGATGGAAGTAGATTGATTGGGTCACAGGTGATTGGATAGGGATGTGATTGGATTGGATTGGATAAGATCGATCGATGATTGATAAGATCAACCGATGGATCAAATAGGATGACGAAAGGGACTGTAAACCCCGTTCAAAGATTACCCTAGGCGACGTAGGATACTGATTGATCGGATTAAAGGATAAATGGATGATTGTGGCACCGAATCCACTTTGAGATTGAAAATGGATTGATTGGGATGATGACGATGATTGAATGACTCAGGACAAATGAAAATCCTAAGCAGATGTTGATGATGACGATCAAATTAGACACTTAGGTCAATTTGGATAATAACCTGAAACGAAGTTTAGAGGATTTGGATGATGATTTGATTGGAGAAATGGATGATAGAAATGGACAAACGACTACTCAGAATGAGAGAAGGAGGTTCGAAATAGATGAAAGATTACTCAGAACGAGAAGACGAAAGCTCAGAATGAATGATAGATTACTTGGAATGAGTAGATGATTGATCAAAACAAGTGAACAAGAGCTCAAAGTGATAGAAGAAGGTTTGGAATGGATGGGTGTTTGCTCGGAACGAGTAAAAAGATGATTGAGAGGGATGAATGACTACTCAAAATGAGTAAACAATCTGTCACAATGGATGAATGATTCTCGGAACAAGGAGATGAAGGTTTGAAAGATTACTTAAAATGAGTGAACGAATAATCAAAATGGAAGAACGATGGCTCGAAATGATGAAATGGGGGTCTAGAATGATGAAACGGATGATACAACTGACCGATCAAGGGTTAGGTCCACCCTTGTGGAGGGAAGGTCCACTTATGGAGGGTAGATCCACCTGTCAGGAGGGTAGGTCTATCTGTAAGACAAAAGTTGGTCAAAACAGGCTAAAAAAGGCTCAAAAGGGCTAGTTCATAGGTCAAGTCCACCCCTGGATGGATTAGGTCCGCCCCTAGAGGGTAGGTCCACCTGTCGGGAGGTTTAAGCTTGACTTTTGAAAATATGACTAAGGAAAAGGACCCAAAACACAACAAACATCAATCAAAAGGATATGGCTAAACAAAAAATCACTGGTATTGTACAAAGAAGACAATTCAGACAACACAATCCTAAGACTAGTAAAAAGGGTATGGCGGATAAAGTCTTCTATTATAGGATGAACATGGTTGCTAAAGAGTCCTCGATATACACTCGGTACGTGAGACCCAAACCGTGAACACCAACCTGTTACAAGCGTGAGTCAGGAACCTTAACGAGATACTAGAGGTTCAGACCAACTCTTCATGTCATCCTGACGCTTCGCCAATTACAACGTGGTTGGATTGAGGTACAACTTTTGCTCTCCCTCCTTTATATACCACGTCGGTACGCGTGGTTGGAATCGTCCCTTGGGGTGATGAAATCCCCAAGCAGGTCCCACTAAGAAAAGGAAAAAGGGAGACACAAAAACTTGGTAAGCTACGATTTCTCGTCACCTAGGATCGCCAAATGGCGCAAGGGGATTGGATACGTAAAATAGCTCACCAACAAGCACAAAAAACAAGATTGATTGACACCCCTAGTTAAACTATGTGCCTAAGTTAAGGGGTTAAAAACACTTAAAACAACCAAAAGGAGTGCTAAAAACTAAAATTTTACCTTCTAAAAAAAACTGTCTAGGTCAGGTCCGCCTGTCTGGAGGGCAGGTCCACCTGTGTAGAGGTCAGGTCCGCCCCTGGATGGTTAGGTCCACGTGTTTGCAGGTCGGGTCCGCCCCTCTGCAACCTGCACTTGCAAAAAGTGAAAAAATAGCAAACGTGAAAGAAAGAGACCTGTTTGTGGGTCCCACCGGGCGTGCCAAAAATGTGATAGGGTGAAAATACTTGTTAGAAAATGAGAAGCAAACAAAAGAGTGCAAATAACAACTATAAACACCCTACACCTCAAGATTAACCTAGTTGGATTCAAAACAAAATAAAAACAACAAATAGAGTGGATTCACCTTGTCTTGAATCGATCATTTGGTTGGCCCTTCGATATTTGATGTTGTATGTTCCTTTGGTGGCAAGAGATGCAAACTATGAGATGAGATGAGGATGGAAAATGAGTGAAAATGGATGCAAGTGTGAGAATTTGGCTAAGTATGGCTCAAGAGAAAATTTTGCAAGAGTTTGGCTAGCATAAATGATCCCCCCCAAAATGAGAGAAAAGATGGGGTATTTATAGAGAATTTTGAATTCTCTAGGGAAATGGATGGTTGGGATTAAACCAACAAGGCCAAGATGTAGGGCTATGGTGAGTTGAGAACTCACAAGCCCTCACATCTTGACATGTGGCATTTGAAGTGGCTTGAGAAAGATGATGTGTAAATGAGTTGGAAGGAGAATACATGACATGGAGGTACTACATAGTACCTTGGGATTGGGACAAGATCTCCTCATAAAGGAGGTCCTTGTCCCCATGTGGGTGAGAGGACATGTGAGGAATTAAAAATTCCTCAAATATCCACATGGGGATGAGAGAGGGAATTTAAAATTCCTTGAAATGCATTGGGGGATTAAATGTGAATTAAAAATTCACATGGGGAATGAAGTGCCTTCTCCAAAAGGAGAAAACATTTAATAGGGTTGACTTAGGACAAATGACATGGAGATTAGGTTGACCTAATTAAGTGATTAAGGTTGTACAAGTATCTAATTAGACAAATTAATGACATATTAGAGGCAAGATGGAGATTAGGAAGAGTTCACATGTGACTTGATGTGGCAAGTCAAAAATCACATGGGGAAGAGAAAAAAGAATTTAATATTCCTTGGAAGGATAAAAGGAATTAAAAATTCCTTAAGAGGTTGATTAGGCTAGTTAATGAAGGATTAGAGGAGGGTTAGGTGGCTAAGAGGGACTAGAGGCCAATTTGCAAAAGTTGGAGGATGTGACACATCCTAATCAAGGATTAGGCATGTGCACATCCCTAATGATGAGATTAGGAGAATAATTAGGATTAAGAAAGGGATGTGACATGTGAGGAATTAAATAAATGTCATATTTATTTAATTCATTTGATGAAAATGAGGATTAAAGAGATAAGGTATTTAATTATTTAACTAGATACCTTAGGGATTAGAAGAACTTTAGAGGTATTAATTAAATAATAGTAATATCACTTAATTAATGCAGATAAAGGGATAAATTTGGATAAATTAAGTGTCCAAATTTAGGTGTCTACACTAATAAAACAAACAATTGCAAACTAAACTAATATTGATATGGGGGCGGAGGGCCTAGCTCGATTGGCTAAAGCATCTAGTTGCAGGCAAGACGTCACGAGGTCTAGTCTCCCCTTTGTCCCCATGGTACCAGAGGATGTGTTGCACCAACATCATTGGTCCCATAAAAAAAGTTTACTACCTAATTATAAATCAACTAGTCTATGTTTATATATATATATATACATACATATTCGAGAGAAAACTATGTTTTTATTTTGTTTGTGTCTATAAGAAAAAGAATGGAATAATAAACTAGAGTTGTTTTTGGTTTTTATGTTATAATAGTTTAAGAAAAGAATGACTATGTTGTTGTTTTTTTAATGCCTTGTTACAAATAAGCCAACTTGTTTGTTTTTTAAATGAAATATTATAATAAAATAATTTAACTAAACTAACAAGCTACACTAAATATAGAGCATGCAACTAAGAACTTTAATTATAGAGCAATGTGGAGTTCTATTAGGTTTACTAATCTATTATATTGTATGAAAATAAATTATTATAATAAAAACAAATGCATGTAAATTAATATCACACTTAAGATATGAGAAAATCAAGATGTTGAGATTGTGTAGCTCTAGATTGCATGTATAACCTCAGTGATATAGTTTAATTCTATTCTCCTTTATCCTAGCTATGAGGATTGTAGCTGATGTTGGGAAGATTGAAAGCAAAGACAAAAGTTGGAGGAGAAAAATACTAAGCACAAGTGTTGTGATGACAAGCTTTGTAGCTTGGATGTTGTCAAATGAAAATTATAGACATTGTTGAGAGGTCATATTGGGAGAGGCATTTATAAAATTGGACTTTGGATATATTCTCCTATACCTGACAACCAAAGCTTATTATTGTATCATTGTGTGTGAGGAAGATAAATCAAGAAATTCTAATAAGAATCCCCAAAAATATTTGTACAAATCCATTGAGAGGGATACAAATATGGACAAGTCAACAATTAGGATGGTTTATTGGAAGATTTCCTATGTTGGGCATAACCAAAAATGAGTTAAAACTCAAGTTCAATGGCCAAAATTGGTGTAGAATTGTGCAATTAAATAAATCATACAATCAATATTTTAATAATAAACAATCCATTTTACCAATAAGGAATTAGTGAGGTGATTTGATAAATCATCGAAGTGATTGGTAAATGGTTGGGATGATTTGACTCAAAAAAAGGTGATTTCATAACTTAAGGGACATAATTCTAATTTTTGAAAGATAACCATGTGTGCAAGCATAGAAAATGGTCAACAAACACGAATTGAAGATAGGGAGGTTAATATGGGTTGACTTGGCTACTCCAAGCTTGGATAGACTAAGAGAAGGTTATTCATGCTAATGGGTCATGTGGTGGACCATTGGAGATTCATAAAATTACCACATATGCCTATACGATTTTAGGTAATTACCTATTTGCTCCCTTAGGTAAGGAAATCTACATGAACAAGTAGGCCTTGCTTCCTTAAATAAGCATGTGGGACTTTAGAACTTAATTGTATTTACCTTAGTTGTTGTCCCACTTTTGGACCTATAAAAATAAAAATAAAATGTCATATGAAATATAAAGTGATTTAAAAAACACAACTAGCAAGAAAATATAGATAAGAGGATGTACCAACAATGTAAAGTTTGAGAAATGCTAGCTTTACCACACACTCATATTTCATATCTATACCTATAATACAAAAACTAAAAAATTGACTTAAATACAAATTGAACATGTTGTTTGCTCAAAGTCTACAATAAATGAGAATTAAAGGGCATACCATAATGGTGGAGGTTTGATATATACCTATGTTTCCCTACCTTAATGAATTCCAATAAGAAAATGGTACATTATCATGCTAAAAACTAGCCTATATATGTAAATTAAGTCAATATTGAACTCATTTGCACCTTGATGGTTTGAGAAAATTTGAGCCCTAGAGTGACAATGAAAGTTTAAGGTGAATTTATAGTCTATGAATAATTCTCAACTTGAAAATCACACTTATGGAAGTGGGTCAACCCCAAGAAAATCCATAAGTGCATTAACTGAGAAAAATCCTTTTACCCTAATTTGATTTTTCATCAAATCCAGGAATATTTGACTATAAATTTTTGGTCAAGTTTTATTTTTTGTGGAATAGTAGTTAGAATCATTAATTTGGCTTTCAAATAATTGATTTTGATAGTCTTAATTACCTAGGTGAATAATGGATCACCAAGGCATTGGGTCAATGCTGAAAAGGTTCAAGTAAAGCATGAACTTGTGAAACAAAGTAAATAACTTAATCTGTCACCTATGCTATGAGAACTCTCAACTTAATGTTGTTACTAGTTAACTGCTAAGACCAAAACTTTGTAATAAACTATACCACTAACTATTGACTCTTATTGAATCTTCACAACTCAATTAATTAACTACTTTGGAGCTTGAATCAAAGTAGTGTTACAAACACATACAACCATGAATCTATTTGAAATGAATACAACATGAAACATCTACTCTAACAACAAAAATTGAAGTGGTTGGATAGTACCTTGAGTGGCCCTTGCTCAAGCTACTATACCCACAGGATAAAACCAAATACAAGCTACTGAATCAACAAATCATAATAGTAGATTGAAAACATATTTATTGCATTGAAAACTAAACACTCACAATATGACAAGAATATCTAATAGATTTACCATTCAAAAATCCATATTCATTACAATAGTAAACTTAACAATTGTCTTGCTGAAGCATGAAAACTGTAAATACTATCTAGATTCACTCCTTGACCATTGATCCCTAGATATAGGTGTGGGAGGAGATTTATTTTCCTAAGGAATCAAAATTGGAATTAAAATAGAAAACTAAATGCTAGTTTCCACTCTCCTCAAGAATAGGAGGTGAATGAGTCCTTTTCAACTAAACTATAATTAAAAGAACAAAAAAAAGGAAGTTGAAGTAAGACTCTTTCTCAAATAGTTTTGACAAAGACATAGTCAAACTGTCATGTGAGAATAATGGTATTAACCCCTTCTTTCTTTATTGTGTTTATTAATTACCTTGATGACTCACAATCTAACATTATCAATGATCACCTTCATTTATTCTAGAACTACTGCGCGTTCATCAATCTAGATTCTGCCCTGTTGCTCATGATCTTTTAGCTGCAGGTTGAGTGATCCAATTGCTACAAGTTAATGGCTACAAATAGTTAGTTCCATCTAACATATACACACCATTAATAACCATGAATCAAACATAGGTTCATATTGAATTTCATACACATTCACACATTAATCCATGCAAATACTAACATTATAATCATATTTCCATTCATCAAAATCTGGTTTAGGTTGCATGAAGGATATAAAAAGATATATAAGTTCAGGAATATATATGAAATAAACAACTTGAAATGTATGAAAGGTATAAACTAAGCAAAAAAAAACTATCTATTAATTAGTCTCAACAATACTCTCTGCCATCTTGGTTGAATTTGATCTATAGCTAGGAGTAGGCACAAGTGAGCGGCCCTAATGTTTGCAACCATTGTATGCCCAATACCACATCTATGTCACCCAAGGGAAGAGTAAACATATTAGTGGCTAGTTGATAGTCCCCTAGAGTAAAAAGATTTATATTATGACACTTGCCTCCACATGACATAGTATTATCAAAATGGCTGCTATAATCTAATTTATTTTGTAGGCATGGACATAGTGTGTGGAGCTATTGATAAGTTTTTAGCTAATGAAGTTACGTGTGCTATCCTCATTAATTAGGACCACTGCCTTTTAACATTTGATGTAGCTAATGATTTTAAGTGTTTGGAAGAGAATTTAGAAAGTAAATATTTATAGAAATACAAGCATCAAGAGTGGACTTAGGTTCTTGTGAAGCCAATTTCCTTATCTAAATATTTCTCTAAGTCATTAGGCACCCTAAAAAATAAATTATATAGAAGCACCATTCCTAACATTTGTGACCTTTTTCCTACTTTAATCATAATTGGAATATATCCTCTTCACCTTTTTGTTAGCTTACTTTTCTTTAGAAAACTTATGAATATTGGTGGATTTAGATCCTCGATCAATCACATCTATTTTGGGCTTAAAGGACAAGGAGGAGGATCCAACAATTTTTTTTGGGCTATAAATTTATCCTTGGTGAGGAAATCCATAGTAAGAGTCACAAAACGTGGTTGGTTTAAACATGAGAATCTCTATCTTGAGATCTTCTTTGTGACCACTTATAAAATAAACTTTAAAAAAAAATAATGGCCACCATTTTGATTTACTAACTTCTCAAACTCTATTTCATATTCCCTTATTGAATGTGTCTAGCATAATTTAGCAATTGATCTTGTTAAGTATTCACATGCACAAGGGCCAAAATGGATGAGGGTTTCCTTGTAAAACTTGGTCCATGTTGGAAATATTTATAGAGATTTTAATCTAATTTGATGGACTACAAAATATAGGTATCCTCTATATAACTATCTCATAGGATTGGTACCATAAAATTAAGGAAAGTTGAGTTTAGGTGGGTGGAGGAATTGATGATGATTATAGGAAGTGAACACATTTGTAGTATGAGAGGATTGGACCTTATCACCCATAAAATGGTTAAACATATCAATTCTATTGTTAATTTTAGCCTACATCTCTCCCAAATATGCTACCATCTAGTTGAGTTGATCTTTGGTGGGAATTCAATCCCGTAGTTGGTTAATTTAATCATCGATGGATTTCAAAGAGAGCTCTAGTTGTTTTAAATATTGATGACCACCAACCATAGTGACAATATAGAAGTAAAAAAATTGTAACTAGAGTTAAATGATAGAATGATCAAGATGAAGAGATGATCACAACCATGTAGATTCTCAAATGGGATAAATAAGGGATCAAGCTGAACAAAGGTGATTTAGATATATATCAAATTAACTAAATAAAAAATATGAGCACAATGAACCAATCCAATGGAAGGGGTAAAAGTTGGAGTAAACTCTTTTTAACTATTTGGATACCCTATGTGCTAATTTTTCCTTTAAAATTAATAAATTATGGATGAATTTAGATAAATTTACTTTAAAATTTTGGAAATTTAAGATTAGCATTAGAGATGGAATTAAAAACCAAAAATTATCTTTGAAAATGGAACACAATCTATGAGCTAAAAATTAGCTACAATTAAAAAAAATTGACATTTTTCCCCCAAAGAAAAACCACAAAGATTTCAAATACTAATTGTCAAGGCCTAGATTTAAATTCAGACAAGTGAGGATAAGGGGGAAGACTCTATAGGGTGTGTCTAGTCTATGAAATGACTAATGCACTTTTCTCATTTTTAGATAGTTCTAGTTCAACATTTCAAAGTGCTAACTATAGATGATTAGGACTATACCTATAAACCACTATCTCATATGTGAGTTACAAGGTGGGTAAATTATTGGGGTTGAACACTTAGTTATGCATCATATAATTTATATGAATAAAATCTACCTAGGGTGAGGTTGTTAAAAAAACCCAAGGGTTCTTCAAATATACCCAAGGGTACATGGAAGCTCATAACCATATACCGAAACTGCCGCCCGTGACCGCCAGCGTGATCCTGCCCGTCTCCACGTCCACCTTAGCTCATATTTTAACAATCTTCAACGATATGCAGCATCCCGGAACAGGAACTGCCCAAAACGATGCAGAACTGGCGCGATTTCCGCTCACCCTACTTGCCGCGCTTTGATGATCACTGCTATCCCACGCGGCGAGGTGAGGACGCGCGGCGATGAACGTTTGAAAACCCTTTGTCCGGTAAATTGATGCCTGGAAATGTCCTGTAAAGTGTCACTTTGAAACCGTAAGCGCATTATCCTGATGAGGAATTGATAAGTTATTAATTGCACTGATGCAAAAAATCATAATAGGTGGTTCGAGTCTACTTTCTAAACTACTAATATTATTTGAAAATGGTAGAGATTAAGGGGTTCAAAAAAGGAGCCACAAAAATTGGTCTTGTTTTTGCCAAAAAAGCATAACATAGCATTTGTTGTGGCTCCCTCAAAAGGTTAACTTTTATTTGGTATTTTTAAAATTGCTTCAGTGAAAAATTAGCTAATAGCATGTAGTTTATGCCTGATTTTTTTAATAATTTTTTAATGAATATATGACTTTTTACTAATTTTCAAAGTGGACACATCCTGAAAAATAAAAATTTGGCCATGCAACCTCTATAATTTTTTAAAACTAATCAAAAATCAACCTTTTTTTTAATGTGTAGAATGGATTCTAGTTTATAAAAATGTAATTTATTTGAAATTTCAATGAATGGTTAAAAATAAAGTAAAAAATTACCAAACATTGGTTTTTGACAAAAAATAAACACACAAACAAAAGAAATTAAAGATGAAAGCCTTAACATAGTCAAAATATGAAAAAAATTACATAATTAAATAGCTAAGAGAGATCCTAACATTACCTAGGTGTTCAATTTACTTGGCCTTGAAACACATGCAAACTTGACGATTAGCATGAATGAGATTATGTGAAATTTTGGGGATTCCAAAAGCAAGACAAAATACGAGCGCATTATAATGTGCTCGCATTTTAGTCTACATTGAAATTTGTTTCTTCTCTTTTTTTTCTCTTTCTTTTTGTTATCTTTCAAGGAAATTATATACATGAAATAAACATTTACATGTGGAAATTTACTTTATTATACTTTAATTTATATTTCATGTATATAGTTTTAGTATCTTTGAGAGTGGTTTCATATCTCTAGGAGTTATAATGCAAATTCTAGTTTTTGGAAGATCTTACAAAATTTCAGACAACTGCACCTCACCTTGAGGTACCTCACTTATCAAAAAGTTATGCTATTTCTCTCTCTATCTCTACCACATTATCCCTTTACACTCTAGACTCTTCGATCTTGAGATCTCGATCTGACTGATCGGATCTCGAGTTGATGCCGATCTGATTCTGATGATTCTTGATCTGACGCGGATTGATTCAGCTTAAAACTTGTAAAATATGAGATTGTAGATCTAATTAAGTGTTCTTTTGTTACAAAATTCTTTTGTGATTATTTGTTTAGGATCAATATTGGCTAATTGTAGAAAGAGACAAAAGATTGTAGAAGAATGATACAAGAAGATAGAAGTGACACAACATATTCGTGGAGAAACCCTTTCGGGAAAAAAACTCCACCACCAGAATCAATAATGCTTGTATTATTTAACCTTAGAACAAGATTACAATAATTTTGTATCAATTCTTGATTGGTATGCTTCCTTGCCTTCAACAATCCTTCTTCACAACTTGCAATAAACTCTGATGAAACTCTCTTCAACTTGCTACAATTAATAGACAATTATGAGCATTGTAAACTCCAAAGAGTTGTCAATTACAAGAGCACAAAGCTCCTCTCAAGAACCTACACCTAGATTGTGAAAGTAGAGTTCCATCTTGTAACATGGAGTCAAAACCAAAGTCTCCTCAATTTAGGTACCCCAAACTGAACACTTAACTGATCGTTGGTCAAGAAAATATCTTCCAATCTTCTCCCCAAAGTTGGCGCCCAAGAATGGGCCCACTTAACTTAGCCTTGTAAATATCTTCTCATGCAAAAGATGTTAACTCAAAGATTCCAACTTGGGTGCCCAAGGTGGGTCCAAGTCAATCTTAGTTAACTGAAACATATCTCTCCACCAATTCATGCAAACATTATGCATGATTGACCATCCCCACTTAACTAAATGTATCCACCTGTTATCTGTCATGCAACTAAAGTCATTAGTCATGCAACTCAAGTCAACTAAAGTCAACTATCATTCAAATCAAACTAACTACATGAAACTGAAGATAACTGAACCATAACTGAACTGAATTGAACTAAGTTGAACTGAACTGATACTAAACTGAGTTGAATTGAATTGATACTGAACTAAACTAAACTAAACTAAACTCCACTCATGTAAATATCAATCCCTAACTTGTAAGATCTTTACATGCATTACTGAAGTGTTATCTATCCTCCAAACAATTAACTTAAGCAAGGTGGGTTCCACCTTCCATGTGGGCACCCCATGTGCTCCTATTTTGTAGGAGATCTTCTTGGGCCTCCCCACATGTTCCTATCATTTGGGAATAATTACAAATGCTAATTTACACATTCATTTCATTCAAATTTAATCTCTTTCTAATCCTAGTGTTGGGGAACACTTTCCAAGGACTTAGGAGATACATGAAATATGTTTAGGATTGCAATTAAATGGCACCCTATTCCCAAAATTCTCCCACTTGACATTATACATTGAAATTATTCTAAACAAGGAATCATTAATTATAAATCAAGTACAAGACTCAAGGCCAATGGCCTTCCTGCACCAAGAAAACTTATCCGTAGGAACTCATTTTGTAAGATAATTTGCAACATTGATTAAAGTGTCAACTTTCTCAATCAATACCTTCCCACTCTCAACCATTTCTCACACAAAGTGATATTGAACATCAACATGCTTAGTACAAGCATGATACATAGGATTTTTGGTTCAACAAATAGCACTCTGACTATCACATTCAAGTTTAATTTACTTGCAATTAAAACCAATACCTTTCCCAAGTCTCTATAACCAAACTGCCTCTTTAGAGGCATGTGTAGCAGCCATGTACTCTACTTCTATGGTGGAAAAAGAAACTGTGGGCTACCTCTTACTCATCCAACTAACCAAAACTCCAAACAAAGTAAACACAACCACTTGTCAACCTCCGACTGTCCAGGTCTCCTGTCCAATCTAAATAAACCAAATAGTAATTAGAAGTACCTCGTAAATATCTAAACACCCTCTTAACATAAGTCTAATGTTCTTTACCAGGGTTAGACATAAACCTACTTAGAACTCCCATTGCTTGGGCTATTTCTGGTCTTGTACCATTGGCCAATAAACTACCAACTACACTAGCATATGGAATTTCAGACATTTCCTCATGATCAAAATCAGATTTAGGAATCATGTCTAAACTTAACTTCATGCCAATTGGTAAAGGAATATTAATTGGTTTACTATCTTGCATGTTAAACCATTTCAAAATAGTATCAACATAGTTGCTTTGACTTAAGCAAAGCTTTTTGTTACCTCTATCTCTGCTAATCTCCATACCAAGGATATATTTTGTAGCCCCTAGATCTTTCATCTCAAATGTGCTAGAGATTTGTGCTTTCAATTCTTTGATCATTACCTTGCTATTACCAATAAACAACATGTCATCAACATACAAGATAATAATTAAAATATGATCATCAATACATTTTATGTAAACACAATGATCTTCCTCACTCCTAACATAACCAATTTTCAATGCAAAAGCATCATACTTTTGGTACCACATTCTTGGTGACTATTTCAATCCATATAAAGATCTCTTTAACCTACAAACCAATTCTTCTTTTCCATTTACAACAAAACCATTAGGTTGCCTCATTTAAATCTCCTCAGCAAGATCCCCATGGAAAAAAGTAGTTTTCACATCTATTTGCTCTATCTCAAAATCATAAGCAGTAGCAATAGATAAAAATAATCTAATAGAAGTTAATTTAGCAATAGGAGATAAGATTTCATTAAAGTCAACTCCCTCTCTCTGGGATTATCCCTTGGCTACTAATCTAGCCTTGTATCTTTCAAGATTACCATCTGCTCCAATTTTATTTTTAAAGATCCATTTACAACCAATGGCCTTTCTTCCTTTGGGAAAACTCTCAAGATCGCATGTGTCACAAGTATCCAATGAATCCATTTCCTCATGCATAGCTTGTGACCAAACCTTGTTCTCATTTGAAGACACAACTTCCTTGTAAGATCTAGGTTCATCATTAGTACTCGTCAAAGCAAATATACAATGGAAATTAGGTGGGCTATACCTATCAACAGGATTTCATTGTCTTGTGGATCTTCTCAAAGAAGATTCTTCTTGTTCCTCAATATGCTCATCATGAGCATCTATCTCAGAAGAACTCTGTGAACTCTCCTCATCCAATCCATCCAATTATTCTTCAATATGTGCATCTTCATGCTTCTCAATATTTATCTCAAAATGCACTGTTCGATAAATATCCTTCTCCTTTGGTTGTTCTTCTCTTGAATAAGCTCTAAATTCCCTAAAAATCACATCTCTAGATAAAGTAATTTT
>VDFB02286301.1:0-125714 GCA_007258455.2 Sequoia sempervirens
TTCTCCAAAAATCTAGAAATGCAACCTGTGAATTTGACAAGCTAATACTTAAATGTTGCATTCAATCCTAGCTCTCCTATAACTCCTCATTCTCCACAACCCAACCTAGTAAAAATATTCATAAAATACATTAATTGAACAAATTAAAAATATTAAAATGCATCTTTGAATCCACTTTCATGAAATTTCCAAAATTAGTTGACAACTCAGACTCCAACTCCACTCAACAGGACCAAGAATAGCAAAAAGTAGACAACTCAATCTTGGGAACCCGTTTTCTTATTTTCTAGCATTGAGGAAATATTAAATGAGTTATGGAAAGTTGTAACTCCCAAAATCCACACCTATCTTTGCATTTTTTGATTTTGAAGTTTTAAAATTGCCTCCTTAATTATCTCCAACACCAAAAATTACAACATTAATAGAATACCAATTTATTTAATATATTAATTTGGTCTAATATTGCAAGCTATTTATCCAAAATCATAAAATACCAAACCTTAGGAAAATCAAAATAAAATGCCCTCTTTTCTTTTCTCGATGAGGATTGTCCTTCACCATGGATGCTCCTGCATTAACTTTATTATGAGATAATGAAAAAAACACATTCTTAATCTCTTCCAAAAAGAATTACTAAGAAAAAGATTATTATCAGCTTTTGTAATATGTTCTAGAATATTTTTTTATCAACATGGTAGAATAACTCAATTCATATCTTGAGAGGAAGATAACAAATTTTGAGAAAAGAAAATAGCCTAATTCTAGATGTCTAAAAAATTATTCAAAACTAAACTAAAAGAAGACTTGATTGATTGAATATCATTTAACTGCCTCTTAACTTAGAAGAAGCATGAAAGAATTTAGTATTCCTATGACCATCCTTTAGCCACAAAGCCCTAGGTTTTTCCCTTTAATAAATTTCTTCTATGGTAAGGATTTCTTGGTAGTAAGTTGAATTTATTAGAGGAAGTCCCTTCCATCCCCATCAATCATTCAAGGAAAAAAAGCACTATCCATAATCCAAGGGCATATAATATTATTATTAGAATTGCAACATTGCATTTTATGCTTATCTTGGTGCTCATCTCCACAATATGTCCTTATGTTATCTCTCTTGAATTTGACTTCTAATTTGGTGTTTTGTGTTTGACTTGTGAGTTTGTTGCTTCCAATATTTTATTATCTTAATATCTAAAGAATGTTTGCAAAATTAGACAAACAAGTCCACAATCACTACGCTCTTACCATATTAAAAAATAAAAACTCAATTCAATTAAATACATTTCTCTTATTCATCAAATATTTCTCTTATTCATCAAATATTCTTTTAACTAATAAAAATATTCTAAAATTTTATTTCTTCTATCTTAAATATTACTTAAAAATCAAAATCCTTATATTACATTACATTCTGAAAATTCAAAACAAATTTAAGTCTCCTTATAAAAGATGGGATTTTATTTTCCAGTAGTCTCCTCCTCAACTCCTCAAGTCATCTCCATTCTACTTTGAATAACAATTAAAATAAAAGGAATGTGAAATACTTCGTAAAATAATATGATTCTGTTCCATTTAAAAGGCAAAATGTCTTTAAATGAATCTCTCCTTCTTATCCTTAGGCTTCTTTTCTATGAGAAAAAAAAAAATATTTATTTTCTTTATTCTCACACTCCCAATATTCTCATTCAAAAGAAAATAATTGACATTGAAAAGCCATATTCTAAAGCACTAAAAGAAACTACTATTTTCAAGAAAACAGTCATTCATATCCCAAATATTCCAACACCCCTTCTATCATTTTCAGCACCTCCTTGCAGCTGGAAAAGATTATTACTCCCACCACATTTCTATACAAAATCCTTTTCAACGCATTTTGGACCAGGCTGCCATATTTCTTGCAGCGACACATACATTATTCCTACGCCATATCCAGCATGATTGGTGGTGAAAATAACAACACATTATCCATTTGTTGTTTTATGTAAGCAATTATATTATATTGTTTCCAAGTGACAATTTGATATAAATATATCTTTTACTCTTCAGGAGGCCATTATTTTCTCATTCCTCTTCAAGAAAACTCATTTCCCGGGTCTGGTATAATTTGACTTGTCTTTCTTAGAAGTAGTCTTATTTACATAAATTCTTATCATATTGGCTTTTCTAATATCTGCAGATTAATATCAGACTTGAGTTTTTTTCCAAAGGAGTTTAAAATCCATATTCTGTTTTACTCTATATATGCTGTCTATTAGATTTAATTTTATTGCACTCTATCATATTGTTCATTCTGTATTGTGTCTGCAAATTGGTATATTAGATTTTGTCATCTACTTTGTCTCCATCCACACACCTGTACATGTATATTAGTTAAATCCTTCTTAAGATTTACTGTTATTTTACATTTTACGCATTTTGATTAGCATTAATCTGTAAATTGGGTTATTGTTATTCACAACATTTTATATGCTTAGTCTAGATGTATTTATGATAAGTATGCATTTACAAACATGCATGTAATTAAGACTTATCATAGATAATCATTTTTATGCCCCTAAATCTATAGTGTGTAATCGGTTTGTGGCCATCTTAACTCTTAAATAAGTTACATAATAAATATTATAATCATATATATGCATTTAGGTCATTGTAGGAGTTATAAATAAGTATCTAAGTTAGCCTAGGTAGTATCCAAAGCTTAAGTATGGTATATATAGGAGGTATAGGTTAGTTGTTATCATCATGTTAAGTATTGAGTTCTTATTGAAGACTATTGGAGGTATCCTTGTTGAAGTGGATTAGGAGGTTGCCCCTTCAAAGTGGCATATCATTATCAAGTACTTTCATCATATTTTACATTATATTCTTTTTTTGTTCAAGTTATTTCATAATAAGTTGTATCAAAGAATGATTTTCGCATCATAGAGGCAAGACATTTTCTCAATTTTGGAGGTCATTTTAGGAAGCACATATCTATCAATTTTTAATGAATTTTTACTTTTATTTTTAAAGAGTTTTTGAATAGTGCATTAAATCATTTACATTAATTTACTATTTTTTCTTCCATTTCACACAATCGCATTCAAGTTTAATTAATGTGATAGAATTTTAGCATGGATAAAATCTAATATTACAATTATAACACTAGCAATTATTATTTTTAGTTCATTCTTTATTAACACATAATCATACATATGGAAACATAGATCCAAAGCATAAAAAGTACATATAATCAAATTCATACCACATCCTTTCTAGTTATACTTTCATTTATGAATGCAAGCACATGAACATTTAATTTTGATTATCAAGAAAATCATAATTTCTTTAAACCCTACAAGTTCTAACATAGTATGACACATCCAAGACCATATGCAACATCCAAAAGAAGTATGTATTCACATCCCATACTACAAAATATTTTCTCAAGTGATCCCATATTCCATACTAAGAACACATGCTCAAGGTAGGACTACATGTAGTGTTGAAAATTTTCACCCTTAACAATTTCAAACAATGTTTTGGCCTCCATAAATTATTGAACCTAATTTACCCCCTAATGTCCTAAAATTATCTATTTTGGAGCCCATTTGTAACACTTTTCAATAAATTACAAGCATTGAATAAATGCATCTAACTTATATGTTATCCCTAACATTCAATATCCTAGAAGTTTGGGCTAGGACCAATTTTTGGGCATATTGGTAGTATTTTAACATTCAAAATTTAAATTTCAAGTGTCGGCTTTCAGGATATAATTTTCAAGAAATAGAATAAATACCTATAAATACCTAGTCATTTCATCATTTGAAACTAGAAGTGAAAGAATATAGAAATAGGTGAACATTGAGAAAATTCAAGAGAAAGCCAAGAGCAACATTTCAGAGATTTATTGCAGCAATTCAATATCCAAGCATCATGTCAAAGTGTATGTGATTTTATTTTTTCATTTTGTCATTGCTTTGTGAATGCTAACCCTTGTTGTAGGTCTCTGAAGAATTCAAGAAAATCAAGAAAGCAAGATTCAAATCCTTGAGTTGATGTGTATGTCTTAAATCCTTCAAGGAAGCCATTAAAGGGTGGTGAGTTGCAACACTTTGTGATTTCATCATTCCTAAGTGCACCTAAAAATGGTATGCACTATCATCTAAGTGCATTTCATGATCAAACAATGGAGGTACAACCATTTAAGCATTATCAAAGCATTGATAATAATGAATTAGAAGCTAAAGAAAAAGGGATAGTTTTCCCTGCAACAATGAGGAGGGTAATGAATGTAATCATTCTACAAAGGATGAGTATGAAAGTGGAAGTAATTATTATGACAATCTGAATGTTAATAAGGATGAAAATATAGAAGGCCTATTAGATTGTGACTGTGTTTTTGGTAAGGTTGTTGGAAATTCAATCCTATATGATATGATCAGTGTATGTTATGATGAATCCAATGAATATCCAATTTTTAATTATAAAAATGACAACCCTGTGGATTTAGATTTGCAACTAAGTGGTGCTTGTATCTCTTATGGAAATCGAGAAGATGTAGGGGAAGATGTGAAAGAAGAAGCATGCTCACTCAACAGTGAGAAAATTTTAGATTTATTGACCATGGAATATCAGAGGTATGTACATGAAAATGGTCATGAGCTTCTATGCCCTGATTAGATAAAATTTGACAATGATGATGTTCCTTCAGACACTAAGTATGAAACATGTCCATTTGTTTTTCCTTCCACAAATAATCAAGATAATTTGTAGGATAACAATGTTCATGAAGGATTTCTTGATGATTCTTCTCACCAAAATGTTGAATTGTTGTTACAAAATGAGCCAATGTATGAATTTTTTTCTTTCCATTTGTTGTAGGCTTGTTTGCATAATTCTCATGGTTTACAACATTGTGATACCAACTATGAGACAACATATGAGTGTTTTGATATCTTAGTCTATTTGGGAAAAACTTTAGTGAAACATGATGATGAAATAGACAATGTTAATTGTTGCATTATGTATAGAACATGTTTCATTAAAGGAATATGATGGATGCTTGTCACATGGTGATGGTATTTTTACATTTGTGCTTGATTGTGAGATATAGTCTGATGGAACTAATGTTGGTATAGGAAAATACAATGATATGTTTTGGAATGCGAGTGGTAATGTTTATCTTTAGGCTTGTACAATGATAGTGATTTTATATTTGACCTGATACAGTCAGATGAAAATAAATTGTATGAAAAAGGTAAATAGAGGATTTTCTTTCTTCATGGCCTAGTGCCATTAGCTGTGGTGTGATTTTTCAAATGATACTAGTTCAGGGTAGAAAAGGAGTTTGAATCTGCTACCAAATGTATAAGACACTCAATTTTCTTCCACCAGAGATTTGAATTCTTGCTATACCTACAAGGGGCATACATCTCCAGTCGGAGCCACTATTGAAACCTTCAAATTTTTGGAAAATGTGGTGAAGATTCATATTACTTGTAAAATATGATGGGGGAGAATCAGGAATTGCTAGTGCATGGACAATTTTTGAAACACTTCTTTTCTAAAAGAAGATAAATTCTATGCATAGTAGTTTGGGGATTTTCCAAATTTTGGTTTTCCTTATTTTGTACAGTTTTTTTGTTTTTGGTCTACACCTTAGAGAAATGCTTTGGATTCTTGTAATGTCCAGTTAGCCATTCATCCCCAACTAGAGCTGCTATTAGGGCTAGAAAATTTTCACCTAGCTTACATTCAATGCATGTCAAACCCTAGTTTTGGGAGTCCACTAAAAGAGTTCTAACCCTTGTACTATTCATTTTCTAGGTCCAAAATTTATATGTTATATCTTTTCCTAGGACACCTTCTATCATGTTTTTTCCTAACCCATGTCTTGCTATGATTCCTTTATGCACCCTATTATTTAATGTGCCACATAAATTCACTATTGTGAATATCCCATTTGTGCTCCCATAGTTATTTTCTTAAGCTCACATTCATCACTAGACCCTAATATAATCTATGTTCAAGAGACCAAGCCATATCATTGGGACTTGCTTCAATGTCCCTTTGACACTTTGAATGAAGCATCATCAAAGGAACAATGACATGTTGGGTGGAGACAATTTTGAGTCCCTCCAATGAAGTGATGTGCATCAAAAAACATAGCATTTATTGCTCCAAATTTGACAATATGAGAGAAAAGGACTTCATTGGTCAAAATAAAAAAATATGATATGACAACGAATTTTCAAAGAGACAAATTACAATATAATTTTTTTGAAGAGACTTCAGAATATCAGACTAAGTAATTTTAAGTCCCTTTGATGTTCTAAAACACAAGAATGGCATATGATTGGAGTTATCAAGGAGAGAGACAGATATCAACAAGAACGAATTTGTAGTCTTTTTTATACAATGAAGACAAAGTAAGGGTTTCACATGAGGAACACATGAATGAGATGGTCATAGTACAAGGCACCGATAGATGATGGAAAATTCCATGCTAACAAGAGAAAGAGTTGATTGTGATCACAGAAGAGGGAAAGCCCAAGCAGAAAAGTTAAATGGTGGACACTGGTAGAGACATGGCAATGAACAGAGATGAAAAAAATGGAGTATGAGGGGGAAAGTAGCTAAATAAATATTATAAAATTTAATATCAAAGGATGGGAATACAAAAAATTCAATTCTAAGAATGTGCATGATCTGAAGCTTGTTGCTTCCTTCATTCCTATAAGAAGGAAACCAAGACCGCAGGGAACTTCTCATGAGGGGTGGGGAATGAAAGGAAAGTAGAGTGCAGAAAACACCTTCCTAATGCTATCTTTAAGAGAGAGAAGCAAACAAACCGTTTAAAACTTTACAATTATATTTTTTTAAGATGCAAATATGAGAAACACAAACATAAAAAAAAAATAACGAACACATATTTTGTGTGGGAGAACCCTAAATTGGGAAAAAACCCACACAACAAAATAGAGATCTTTTGTATTATAGTAAAATTCAAATTACATACAAGTCACATAGCTATGCTCTTTCAGGTTTTAATTCATAGAAAAATTCTAAAATCAATTTGATTACATTCACTCTGATAAAAAATTCACATAGTTACAATGCACTATGGCATTCATGCATACATCTCAGGCATTCCAGGCAACCATCGCTCCAACTTCCATAACAAACGAATGGTCACAAACAACATAATCGTCATTACCTTTTGTCTCGTCAAATTCATATCAAAACATCAAAGAGAATTCAAACCTTGTGTCTCCAAAATCTTACAATCACTCTAATAAGATTCCTTCACAAGCATTCACCAATGCCAGCACCCTCCATTGGGACATCAAATAAACTTTGTGATGTTTCCATCCGACATGGAAAAGTATCACCGATGAAGACCCATTAGAATGTCGAAGGGATGATATGACAACTCCCAATACCATGAAGTCACATCGATGAACCTTTTAGCCTTGATCGGGTGTGTTGGAACTCTCAAATGTTACAAATTTGAGATGCCCATTTTAAAAGTTTGCTTCTACACTCTTAGAAGTGCACCAAAGAAATGTGTCTGAATGACCTACTTTTGAGGGTCATATTTTGGAGTGTGTTGATTTCCATGCAAAATACCTTTGCAGACACACTCATGTGTCATATATGAATGTGCATGTCAATTTTTAGCTTCCTACGATAAGTTTTGTCAGAGTTTTGAAAAGTGTAGCTAGAGGGTTTTGGCACTTTTCAATTGTTTGCAAACCTTTGATTTTGCAAAGTTGCCTCGGGCCGTTTGAGCCTACATTTTGCAACCCGTTCATTGTTGAGATAAAATGAATGTTTTACTACACTCTCCATACCAATATGATCTCGCATGTCAATTTTTAGAGTCTCATGAGTTGATTTGCTATTTTTAGAAGATCAAAACCAAATGCAATTTCTCCTGTTTTGCATTTGCATTTCCAAAAATATTTCTGAGAGTTCAACTTCGACCTTGAATAACTTTTGATGAATGATGTTTCAATTCAAGCCCTTTTGCACACATGTTCATTGTGCCAAAATGACCTAGTGTGTCTGGTGGCAGCTCGCCAGGAGTTGATTTGATTAGTTTTAATTGGTTTTTAAACAAGCATAGTTGTAGAAAGTCTAAGTAGGGAACTTTGTTGATTAATATCTTTCACCTTGTGACTCATTTTGTTGATTCGTTTGTTGCATTCAATTCTCTAGACCAATGGCTACATGCCTGCAAGTTTTAGGTCTTCACAAGGTCATTTGATCAGTTTTCAAAGCTGATTCTGGAGCCAACTTGACCAGTTTTACCATTTTGCAAACATGTCAGAAAGAAGATTCCAATTGCAACCCAGTTCATGTTTTTGCTCCACATGCACTTAGAGGCCATGTCTGATCAATTTGAGCATGAAATTTTTTTGCGAACGAATTTTTGTTTTAGTCAGGCCCATAAGGGACCCAACATGTGTTGCACAATTGAAGATGGTTTTCACTAAATTCACCTTAGGTATAGTCATAATGCAATTATAAGTGATAGGAATGGAATAACAGGTCTATTTTGAGTTACATTGGACAAGTATATACATACTATCTTAAAATTGTTGTGCAGATTTGATCTATGAATATAAATACATTTTCTCTCCTTATGTGGGTTGGAGTAAATCTTTAATGGGATTGTCACTGACATTTTCATTCTTCTTTTGAGTTTCAATTCAAATGTGTATCTCTATTTTATGCCTTGATTCAAGTAATAAATTAAATTATCAAATAGAGTTATAGATTTACAACTATCTGCTTGGGATACAATAAGAATTTATGTATCATGGATTTTGAGTCTCATAATGAAATTTTATTATGTAGACATTCTTTTCCATTAGGATCTAAGATCACTTATGTATTATTGGTATTGTGTGTATAACTCCTTAGTCCAATCAAATAAGGCACTAGTTTGTTTCCTTGAGAGATTTGCCTAATGGGTTAATCAAATTATTCTATGGTGGCCAACCTAGAAACATAATTTGAATTCATTTTAAAATTTCAAAATCTTTATATAAATCTTATAATCATTTGTCATGCGTGAGGGCATTTATTGAAATGGTAGCAAGTTACTTAGGAACTAGCCAATTCCATAGTATGCTTTGCATATTTATCTTTTAGTTGAAATGATCTATGAAAGCGACGTGTTTGACCAAGTGTATCTTAAGTGAACACCAATAGGAATACTCTCCTTGGCCCCAAAGAGCCTAAAGTGCAGAAGATCTTAGTTTGTGACTAGATCTTGTCAGTTGGCCAGTCATTTTCAAGAGTTTTGAGTATAGGAAATGGCAATTCCTTAGAAGTTCCTTTGAGTGCACTGTCCAAAAAACACCAAGAGAATGGCAACTCTATTGGAGATAAATTTGAATCTCCAAGTGTAGACTGCTTAGTTACAGAGTCATATTATTGTTTGTCATTTTGAATTTAGTTAAAATAGTGCAGGATTTCAAGCTTGGAGAGATAATTGTTGCAGTGAACCTGATTATTTTATGATTTGTGGTGCTTGGAGAGATAATTGTTGCAGTGAACCTGATTATTTTATGATTTGACTAGTGAAAGGAACTCAAAAAAGGAGTTTACATGTGAGAGAACTTCCAGCTGTTCGAAGTTCAGTCCTCTACAAAGAGAGGTGGCAACTTTGTTACAAGAACCTAATGAAGAGGTGAATATAGTTCCAGATCTAGAAATCGTTCCAATCAAAAGAACAATTTGCAATAGCTACAACATTTCTAGGTATTCCTCGTTCTTGGTTTTCAAGAAATGATGTATGAAAGCCATATTTTAACATCTTATGAAATAATTTTGGTTCCCTACTAGATGAATTTCATTAATAAAGGGAGTTACTGTAGTAATTCTTTTCATACTTCTTAAATGTAATGTGTAATATGATGTGAGAAGTATGTTTATTTCGAATTATGCCTCTGAGAAAGGTTCAAGGCATATGTATTTAATCTATGTTTTAGAATCATGGTTGAATTTGTAAATGATGTAATTGATAACCATGTATGTGTTGAGAATGATTAAATTTGAATACAAGGGGGTTTCCCTATAAAATGGCAAGTAAAAGTATGTAGGGAAAACAAGCTGTCCCAAGCCCTCAAAGTGGATTCTCTATTGAGAGGTACATGCCATTGGTTTTCAGTGGTATTAAAGGTTTCCCAAATCTGATTCCTAAAAAATGTTAGGAAATATTTTCCCAAATTCATAGGGAAAAGTTTAGAATCGGCCTCTAAACATCTGTAAACCTTCATAGATGTGATCGGGGATTATGAGGTGCATCATGAGGATGTTGTCATGAAGTTGTTTGTTCAATCTCTGAAGGATGATGTCAAGGATTGGTACTCATATTTACCAACATGGTCTATTGCTTCATGGAATCAGTTTATGTCAGTCTTTGTTGAACAATTCAGTGAAAGGGTAAACCCAAGTGTGGTGAGAAAAAACTTTATGGAGATCGATATAAGTGAAAATGAGTTGGTCCATGTTTTCAATCTTCAATTTGCAAAGGCAGATAGGGAAATTCCAACAAATATGCAACTAAATGATGTTGAATGCTTGGCTATGTATCTTGGTGCATTTGAAAAAAAAGATGAGTTTCTTGTTGAGGGATAAGGAGCCTGCAACATTACATCATGCATACCAAGATGCTATGGACATTGAGAACAATTTGAGGTACTTAATGATGAAAGAGTATTTGGCTGCAAGTGTTAATTACCCAAATACACCTCATGCAGATAGAATTCAAGGATCAAATAATGGAAATGATTTTCAAGATGACAATGCTCTTGTTGTTGTGATTTATCCATCATCAAAGTATGAAGATCATAGTGAGTTCCAAGTTGAATGTCAACAAAATTTGAGCACTATTGATCAAAAGTATTTTGTGTAAGAATTATATGAAATGAAGAGACAAGAGGGAGAATCATCATATAGGTTATTTCTGATATTTTTGGATGCTTTGATAGAAGTCCCCAAAGATTTCAGACCTAAGGAATCTGTGTACATTGATTTTTTTTGTGAGATTTATGAACCTGGGCTGAGTACTTTTCCAGAGGAATTGAAGCCTCATAGCTTTGATCAAGTTCCTAATTGGATAAGGGTTGAAGAATCAACTAGGTGTGGTAATGCAAAAAATGTGGATTCTTGAAATTAAAACAATAGCTGTCTTCTTGAAGAAAATGAAACAACAATGCAAATAAGTGAGAAAAATATGTTAGAGGATGAATAGTGTAATCAGCTTACAATCAACACATATGCAGAGCCTTGTAGTAGTAAGGAAGATGAAGACACAGGATGATAACAGAGTAGATATATGCAAGAATGCTTCTCTTGTGATATCTCAGATGATGAAGACATAAATGAGACACCGAGTGTTACTCCATGTCATGATGTGATCAACAATTACAATGCTTGAGTTACTGATATGTCATTACAAACCAATGATTATGATCCTAATATTGCAGCCTCAAGCATTCATCCTGAAGCTTTTAAACATAGTTTGTATAGTGAAGATTTTTCTTGTGATGAAAATCATGATGAGGCTGATAGTTCTAATTGCTTCTCTGAAGATTGTGATTGCTTTTCTGAGGATGATGTGGAAGCATATTCTTCACCTGAAGAATGCAATGATATAGATGCTCATGATGCCACTTGTCCACAATTGAAGGAACAAATTACATGTGATGAATACATTGAATGTAATTCCAATTCATAATCAGTAGAGCATGTTCATTGTGAGAGTGATGCAGAGTTTGAAGACAAACATGTGTGTGATTAGTATGTTGACTCAAGACATAATTCTAAAATTCATGAAGATAAGTGTGCTTATGCCCCTGCTCTTCATGATCGTTTTTATGAAGCAAAGATGGAAATTTTTGTGGTACATGAAGAGTATGATGATGAAATAGGGGATGTATTTTGGAATAATCAAGTGGCACATTGTGACATGTATATGGATCTTGAATTAACATCATTACCCATTGATGATATTGAAAAGCTTGCTGATCCATATGACAATAAAGTTGCAGATTGTGTTGACACTACAAATATTTTTTATCCATGTGTGGAGCAGCCAAGGAATGAAACAAATGGTGAATCTCATGTTAGTGAGTATGAAGTTGAGTACAACTGCTTCTTGTTTGATATTCCTTATTTTCATAATGTGAACATGGACATGTTGTCACCACATGTGAAAAGAATTGATGTGAAAGAAAACAAAGATTCTAGTTATATTGCTAATGAGGAGTTTTTAGTTAGCATTGAGTCTTTCACTTTTGGATCAGCACACATATCAGCTAATATTGCACATGATGTTTCCAATGCACCTAGGTGTCCTTTTGTTGTCCCTGTTGATGTTGATTTTCTTGAGCGCTCACTTGAGGCATTTGGTTTTGAGTTGAATGATGATGTAAATAATGCATCGGAATATGTTCTCAAACTTGAGATGAGTGCATTTACTCATTCTTTAGAAGCTAATGTTGCATCTGATCCCTATCTCCATGATGCCAAGGTATGTTTTGATATACCTGAACTGAAGTGTCAAAAGATGTGCCTATGTTGCAGTGATTAGTACAAGGATGCTCTTGAATATGCATCTTTTGTATTTGACATATCTTAAGATGATTTGCATGACACACAACAAGTTGTTTATGAGATATTTCAGTTTGATCTGCAAACTGGTTTTGATGTGAAATTTTGTGATGTCAAAGATCGGATGGACTATGAATGCTTCTATTTCACAATCCAAGAGAGTGAGCATTTAGTGGAACATGATGGTGAGTTGGTAGAGGTAAAATGTCACAATGATTATGATTTTCAGTTAGTGTCTAATTGCATGCTGTAGTTTGACAGAATAGCTAGTGACATTGGAAAGCACAGTGATATAGTGGAGCATGTCAATGACCGAGCTTGTTTGTGGGTGGTCTATTATAATGTTCTCAGATTTGGCCTATGGTAGACAACACAGAACCGGGTGTTTGAAAGGGGTAAACACTGACTTCATATTTTCATTTGGTGGCCTGGGGTCACCAGATGAAACTGAAAAAGAAGGATGAATAAGGGAGCAGTTCCAGAACACCTGATGGACTCAGAATTTGGTCTACTCCCTAGAGATCTGGAATCTTGCTATACCCACAAGGGGCATACATCCCCAGTCGGAGCCAATGTTGGTACTCTCAAATGTTCCAAATTTGAGATGCCCATTTCAAAAAAATTCCTCTAAACTCTTAGAAGTGCACCTGAGAAATCTGCCTGAATGACCTACTTTGGAGGGTCATATTTTGGAGCCTGTTGATTTCCATGCAAAATACCTTTGTAGAAACACTCATGTGTCATATGTGAATGTGCATGAAAATTTTTATCTTCTTACAATAAGTTTTTTTAGGGTTTTGAAAAGTGGAGCTGGAGGGTTTTGGCACTTTTCAGTTGTTTGCAAACCTCTGATTTTGCAAAGTTGCCTCCCATTTGAGCCTGCATTTTTCAACCCATTGATCTTCAAGAGAAAATGAATGTTTTTCTACATTATCCATACCAAGATGAGGTCGCATGTCTATTTTTAGAGTCTCACGAGTTGATTTTCTATTTTTAGCAACTCAAAACCAAATTCAATTTCTCTTGTTTTGCATCTGCATTTCCAGAAATCTTTCTAAGAGGTCAATTTTGACCTTGAATAACTTTTGATGAATGATTTTTCAAGTCAATCACTTTTGCACACGTGTTCATTATGCCAAAATGAGCTAGTGTGTCTGGTGGCAGCTCACCAGGAGTTGATAAGGTATTTTTCCAAACAAGTGATTTGATCAGTTTAATTAGTTTTTAAACAAGCACATTTGCAGAAAGTCTGAGTAGGCAACTTTGTTGATTAATATCTTTTTCCTCGTGACTCCTTTTGTCAAGCCATTTTTTTCATTCAATTCTCTGGACCAATTACATGCCTACAAGTTTTAGGTCTTCACGAGGTCATTTGATTAGTTTTCAAAGCTGATTCTAGAGCCGACTTAGCTAGTTTTACCATTTTGCAAACATGTCAGAAAGAAGATTCCAATTGCAACCCAGTTCATGTTTTCAATCCACATGCACTCAGAGGCCATGTCTGATCAATTTGATCATGAAATTTATTTGCAAATGAAAAAAAAAATTACTCGGACCAATAAGGGACTCGACATGCATTGCACAATTGAAGATGGTTTTCACTGAATTCACCTTAGGTATAGTCATAATGCAATTATAAGTGATAGGAATGGAATATCATGTCTATTTTGAGTTACATTGGACAAGTATATACATACTATCTTAAAATTGTTGCACAGATTTGATCTATGAATATAAATACAAGTTTATCTATGATACATTTTCTCTCTTTATGTGGGTTGGAGTAAATCTTGAATGGGATTTTCAATGAAATTTTCATTCTTCTTTTGAGTTTCAATTCAAATGTGTATCTCTGTTTTATGCCTTGATTCAAGTAATCAATTAAATGCTCAAACAGAGTTATAGATTTACAATTATCTACTTGGGATACGATAAGAAGTTATGTATCATGGATTTTGAGTCTCATAATGCAAAGTTGTTATGTAGATAGTCTTTTCCATTAGGATCTAAGATCACTTTTGTATTACTGGTATTGTGCGTATGACTCCTTAGCCCAATCTAGTAAGGCACTCATTTGTTTCCTCGAGAGATTTTCCTAATGGGTTAATCAAATTATTTTATGGTGGCCAACCTAGAAACATAATTTGAATTCATTTTAAAATTTCAAAATCTTTATATAAATCTTATAATCATTTGTCATGCACGTGAGGGAATTTACTGAAATGGTAGCAAGTTACTTAGGAACTAGCCAATTCCATAGTATGCTTATATTTACCTTTTAGTTGAAATGATCTGTGAAAGTGATGTGTTTCACCAAGTGTATCTTAAGTGAACACCAATAGGAATACCCTCCTTGGCCCCAAAGAGCCTAAAGTGCAAAAGATCTTAGTCTGTGACTAGATCTTGTCAGTTGGCCAGTCATTTTCAGGAGTTTTGAGTATAGGAAATAGCAATTCCTTAGAGTTTTCTTTAAGTGCACTAGAAAAAACACCAACAGGGTGGTCCCCACTACCTACATGTCAACCATGTCACAACCACACAACTAACATTATCCTTTGCGTCATTTGTCAGAATGTTGAAGGGATTACCAAGTTACTCCCTCTGATATTGACCTATTTCTCCAATGAAACACTTCTTGCAGCTCATCGATATGTCGAAGGGACTACACATTTAGTCCCACCAATATGTGTCCATATCCTTGAAGAAACTTTACTACCAATGCAAAATCTAAACATACTTAGCAATAAGCCAAGCACCTATTAGCATATCAAGGAGACTCATCTCAAAGTTTTGTTGACATGTGATTGTCAACTCGATGAAGCACTTAATGCCAACCCATGGAGACATTATCAAGATGTCGAGGAGACCAAGCATTTCGTCTTGCCAACATTCAACTGTCAATCTGATGAAGCTAAAGCCTGAACTTTTGAAACCTTATACGCCAGTAAGTTTGAGACATTTTTCTCAACATTCTCCCACCTGACAAAGAACATACTAGCTCCTTCCAATGCTTGAAGTCCCTAAATATTCTAGGCCCTAAGGCCCATCAAATTGGTGCACCATTTGAACTTGTCCATGCTACACGCTTCGTCAATGTATCAACAACATTCGCTAGAGTATCAAATTCTTGTAGACTAACCTTTCCATCCTCCACCATATCACAAAAAAAGTGGTACTACACATCAATATGTTTCATCCTGGCATGGAAATTTGGATTTTTTTCCAAATAAATGGCACTTTGACTATCATAGAAAATAACAATCTTCCCTGCATCAAAATGAACATCAAAACACAATCATCTAAGCCAAATGGCTTGCTTGTAGATGTAAGTTGTTGACATGTACTCAGCCTAAGTAGTGGATAAGGTGACTATAGCCTACCACTTGTTCATCTAGCTAATTGCACTACCAAACAATGTGAATACATATCCATTGGTGGATCTTCTGCTATCTGAATCGTAGATTTTTGGCACCTTAGGACTCTAGCACTTCTAGGGTTTTTTGCCTAAAAGGAGAGTAGGGCAAAAATTGCTAACTAGCTTCATTCAAATTATGTAATGTATGATGTTTTTTAAGCTAAATGAAATGAATTAAATGCAATTAAGTGATCTAAATGATTGATTAAATATGCAAAACCTAAGATTAATGCTATACTAGAAAACACAATGTGATATGAAAACAAAGAGCTAAGAATGAATAAATGCATAACAGAAAGAAATGAGTTGAATTAGTGTGCACTTGGAGGTTTGATGAAGATCCTAGAATGTTTTGAATGCTATCTAGAATTACAAAAATTCACCAGTGGGACTCATTCGCCGAGGGTTGTGAATTAGTCTTGCTTTTGATGAAAACTGTTGGGAACCAGTTTCTGAATGTCAAGATCTGGAATTTGACAAAACTTAGATTTTTAGTCTTAAGGTGGGACTCATTCACCATTGGTGGTGAATCAGTCCTCTCCCGAAATTTTGAGAAATCAAGAGACAACTTTGTAACACTAGATCTAAGAATGTCTACTTGTTGAGTTGTCGAAGTCAACTCTGCAGAAAATGGACAAAATACCTTCTCCAAGCTTGAAATGTGATTGATTTGACTTGAAGCACCTATTTGACTTGTTGACCACTCTTCAACACCTAAATGCTTGCTAAATCTGCACATAAAAGTCTACAAACACACATGCAAAAGGGGAAAAATGGTTGAGGGTTAGCAAATAGGGGTTTGCCTTGGTCAAACCCCACTTTGGTAATCAAACCCTTAATGGAATAATAGAAAGAAAGATAATTATAAACAAATAGCATGCAAATCCTATCAACTTGCCAAACCCTTGTTGAAGAAAATCTAAAGATATATCAATGGATGCTCCAAAATTCTTGATTTATGCTTGCTTTGATGTTGTAAGTTGCTTGAATGCCTGAGCAAATGATTGAATAATTGAACTTGATGAATTGATGTTGATGGGAGTTGAAATGGATGTAGAAATAGTTATTTATACAATCTTGTGCCTTAGTAACCCATTAATACCTCATCATAGGCCAACATCAAGTGATTTTGAATAAAAAACCCAAAAGGAAATTTGAAATATTTTGAATTTGGAGCCAAGGGGGACTCATTCGCCACCCATGGTGAATGGATCCCACCTAGGACCTAAAAATGGGTGCTGGGAATTATCTTGCATTTAATGTTGTTTGTTGGGTTTACATTCAAAAATGCACTTAATTAAAGCATATAAGGGTATAAAGGGGTCAAATAAAGCATAAGAGGTGTGAATAGTGGAATTATGCCTAGAAAAGTGTGAAATCTTGTTACAATACTTTACAACACTTCAAAATAGGACTTGATTATTGATGAAAAGGTGATTTTTAGGTGTATTGTAATGAATAGAGTCTAGAAGAGTATAGAAATGTTTTACAACACTTCACAACACCTTCAAAAGACCTCATTATTTGAATTTTAGTACCTAAATGTGCATGTTCAAGCCATATTATAGCATAAAATCAAAGTAAAATAGACCAAACATCATGAACCAAGGCCTAAAAGACCATGAAAATGAAAAGGGTCCATTTTTCTATAGTGCACTATCAATGTCCCCTACCCAATTAGAATCGGCATATCCATGAATGCTAAATAAACTCGAAGATCTAGTAGAGTAACCATGATAATATAAGGTGTACTCAAAAGTAGCCTTCAAATACCTAAAAACTCTTTGCACAACATCCCAATGTAGCCTTCTTGGATTAGCGATAAACTAACTAAGCACTCCCACTGCTTAGGCAATTTCTTGCCTGGTATAGACCATTGCATACATTAAACTACCAACTGCACTTGTATAAGGCACCCTAGTCATGTCCTCCATCTCAGTAGGAGGATTTTGACAATCTTCAATAGAAATTTTCATTCCTTGCAACACTAGAACAACTAACTACTTGCAATCTACCATATTAAACCTCTCTAGAATATAATTTATATACTTGCTCTGGCTGAGCCAAAGTTTTCTATTCCCCTATCACTTCTTATTTCCATACCTAGAATATACCAAGATGAACCTAGATATTTCATTTCAAATTGTGCTAACAATTGAGACTTCAATTTAGAAACCATTCCCTTACTATTCCCAATAAACAAGTCATCCACATATAGGGAAATAATAAGAAGATGACGATTTTGAGTCTTAAAGTAAATACAATGATCAAACTTTGATCTCACAAACCCCAAAGACAACACATACGTATCAAACTTTTGGTACAACATTCTAGGTGACTACTTCAAACCATACATACATTTCTTTAATTTGCAAACTAGGTTTTCCTTACCCTTTTCAATGAAGTGCTCTGGCTAGGACATGTAATTTTCTTCCTTCAAATCACAATGAAGAAACATTGTCTTCACATTCATCTACTTGATTTCTAAGTCATATGTAGCTGCAAGTGAGAATAAAAATCTAATAGATGTCATCTTAGCCACAAGAGAAAATATTTCTCCATAGTCAATCCCCTCAACTTGGGAATAGCCTTTTGCAACCAACCTTGCTTTATGCTTCTCACCATAACCATCTAGACCAATATTCTTCTTGAACACCCATTTACATACTATAGGCTTTCATCCTTCATGAAAAGGTACTGATCCCACATTTCATTCTTCTTTAATGATGCCATTTCTTCATTCATGGCTTCCAACTAGGAATTTGAATTAGACATATCCATAGCCTCTCTAGCAATCTTAGGTTCATCAGTGTTAGTGTTGCCCAATTTTCACCTGCAGGCTCAATCAGGTAGGATAATCATGTGATAGGTCTTCGAGAGGCCAAATGGAGCATTCGCACAAGAGAAAAAGTCATGAATCTGATGCTAGGTTATAGGAAGCTCAATTTGGAAGCCTGCCTTATTCAGGTTCGACATGAAATTCTCTAAGGAGAAATCGGCAAGCCCCCAGGAATGTCACGACGAGTGGAATTCACCTGCAGGTTCCTATCAGCAAGACATCGATCATCGTCCCGGCGACAAGAGGTTATGCATATTGGCGAAGGATAAAGCCTTTGCCATAAAGTCTCAGTGATTTCTTGAAGTCTCACCAAAAGGAGGTGGCATCAGAAAAGTAGGCGAACTTCACTGTAATGTCTCGCCAAAGTCAAGAGGTCTCCCCGACTCTAAAGGTTCTCAGCGCAAGAGATTAGGTTCGCTATGATGTCTTGGTGAACAGAGGGCGTCTTGGCAATGAAAGGGGCCTTCGGTGTAACAAAAGGTTGCTATAAAGTCTCAGCAACTGGGGTAGTGTCTTACCGATTGAAGAGGAGTTCACTGAGATATCTTGGCGACAAGCACGGGTCTCGGCAAAGGATATTGCCTTCGGCAAAATGTCCTGCCGAAGGATGAAGGTCACACCGAAGATAAAAGGGAGGCCTCGCCAAGAGTTGAAGCCTTCGCAGTGATGTCCCGATGATCATAGGATGTCTCGCTGAAGGTCGGGGGTCTCGCCCAAGGAAAGTCAAGTCAGCATGATGTCTCGGTGACCGGTAAGGGTTACACCAATAGTGTTTCACCGGGGAGTTCTCAGCATAAAGCTTCCTCTTTGGAAAGATGTCTTCCTGAAAAGATGGGGTCTTGTCGATAATAAGATGGGCTCGCCCAAAGATTTAAGGCTCAGCGAGAGGTCTTACCCAAATAGTAGTGTCTTGCCGACAGAAAGAAAAGAGTTCACCAGGAGGTCTGGTAGATGGAGTGGGGTCTTGGCAGATAGGGAAAGATCTTCAATGTAACACAAGAAGCTTGCTAAGAGGTCTCCCTGACCCAGGATAGTCTCACCAACTCCGAGCTTAGCTATAGATAATGAGGCTTTGGTAAGACATCTCACTGACGCATACATTTCTTACCGAATGGGATCTTGGAGCTTGAGTCAATAGCGAATCAAGAAGGTCTTAGCCACAGGAAAAGGAACTTGTTGAAAGGCAAAGCGTTTGGCGTATGGTCCTAGCGACCAAGTATGTGACTCATAGAAAGAAATGCGAGGCTTGGGGTGACCTACGGAGCTTGCTGAAAGGTCTCATCGACCCGATATCTCTTGCTGCCATCCAGTGTGCTCGCCACGACAAGAAGGGTTCACTAAGATGTCTCCCTAAATGTATGATCTCTCACTGACAATAATGGAATCGCCCAATAAAGCAGCATCGGTATAACTTAGTGGTGCTCACTATGACTTCTCCCCGATGCCATTTGACTTGCCGATGTTTTGGAAATATCAACATGACTCCTAAGTTCACCAAGACTCTCATCGACTGTCACGCTTTGAGCTGATAGTTTCAGAGAACATAATTGCATCGGTGAGACACTTTCAGTGTTTTTCCATGATGCGATTCTTTTCAAAAGAGTTTTGACCACCTATGGAGCCTGCGTGAAATATGCTCGACCAACAAGGAGGAGTTGAGGCGAGCCGTGGCAGTCTAATCAGAATGAAGAATTTCAATGAGATGAATGCAACACGTATCTGTTGTAAGCTCAAGGCATTCAAAGTGTTCATCTGAAGTGGTTCAAACAAGACACGATGCCAGGATCAGAATGAATGCGGTAGCTGCGAAATATCTGAAGAAGGCTTCTCCAAGGATGACTCTTCACTGTCATGGACACACAGGGTCCTGCATTTAATTCATCCAAAAAGATCTAAGGAAAAATCTACTCCAAGGATGGATTTTTTTCTTTTTGTAAGCCCTAAGGGACTGACACATTTTGTATAGAAGTCATTTTTTCCTTTTTTGTAAGGGGTTCAAATTATACACTCAAAAGAGTTAGTGATTTTTGGTCAATCCTTTCTCGACTAAATGTATGTTTTTTAACTTAACTAAAATCTGGAATGCAAAACAGAGTTCACCTTGAAAAAAAGTACTAAGGCTCTTACCACTCTCATTTCTGTATGTTAGCTTATGTATGTATTTCTTTAATAATGTTTTTCTAAATCTGTATTCATACCACAAAGCTGTGAAGTTGTTTCTTCCTTCTTGAGATATGTATGTAGATCAAACCTGTCAAGAGTGATGCATAAGTCTAATGGGGTTATTTTGAGTAAGTAAAATAGTTGTAGTCTAGTTTCCTCAGTGTGGTTGCATCTTGTTTTCATTTCCTGATTTCTCATTAACTCGGTATCACCATAGGAATAGTTCAGTATAGTTTCATTTTGTATGCACTTCTTCTCCCTTTACCTCACAAGATCGTTAGTTTAGGTGATACCCAAAGGAAGCCAGCCTTCTTCGGAGGATCATTTCGACTATAGGTGACCCATAGCCTTGAAATGATCCCATGTTGCTCTAGAAAGCTCAGTTTTTGTAAACTTTGCATAGGGTGCATTTCTAGGTGACAACAGTTTTTGGCACACCTAGTGGGATAGAAATTGGATTGAACTGTTGGTTTAGTATGCAACCAGCTACTCCCAAACTTTATAGAAATCATTTGGCACACTTGGCGAGTCCACAAAGAAGAAAAGAAATTTAGTGCCTTCTACAGTGTATGAGAAAAGTTCAGACAAGAGGCAGCTTAGGTCCCTTCGAATATTTGCAACTGTCACCACCGAGAAGAAAAGGCAGAGCAACAGAAAAAAGAGGAACAATAGTTATCTATTCTAGAAGAACTCAGTCTACTCCTCCATCAATGGGATCCCATTTCACTGCACCAACAAATCCACCTCAGATACCTCCAATGGCCACTCCAAGGAATGAACCCTTTGTTGCTTTCAATGGAGGGAGTCCTTTAAATTTGGCATAGCACAACGCCATCTCGATGAAAGCCTTGAAGAGTCTGCCAACTTTCATGGGAGAAGACCAAACTACTCCCATTGAACATATAAGAGATGTGGCTTCGTTATGTGGAGTCCATCACATAACCCAACAGGATGTTGTAGTGAGATTACTTACTGCTTCACTGAAAGGAAGAGCTGTGCAATGGTATAGAAGCCTACCAGTCAGTTCAATTGCAACATGGGATGAATTTGGAGTCAAGTTGCATAAGCAATTTCAAGACAGGTCTGACAACTTATCTCTATTGGAACAATTGACTACAATTAAGAGGGCTCCATAAGAGCATATGAATGACTTCAACTTCATATTCCAAAGAACTTGGGATAGGATCCCTGTGATGGTGAGGCCACCTCTAAAGTATGCATTTTTGTAGTTCTTGAGGGCTCTAAACAGCGATATAGCTGTCATGATACAGTCAATTGGAGGAGTGTCTTTACCAAATGCCTTTGAAATAGCTATCAGAGCTGAAAAAAGCTTAATACAAGCTAGTAAGCTTGCTCCCAGGCCACTAATGCCAATATTTCCAGAAATTCATGCAAACATTCCTTTGTAAATACCTCCTTTCACACCTCTACTAGCTGCACCAACGCTACCAGCTACTATTCCAGCTATTGATAGACAAGAGAGTGTTGCTTCAGGCTCATCACAGGAGCTACAAGAGATCAAAAGTCTTTTATAGACTTTTGGTAACAAGTTGGTGAACTTGGAAAAACAACAATCCTATTCTAGACCTTATCAGCAGCAGAATCATGCCTCAAGTCATCTTTTTCAAGGTCAACAATAGCAATTCTAGGGAAATAGAGAGCAGTATCAAGGCAATTATCAAGGTACAAGACAAAATTTCACCACAAGACCTTTTTAGGCCTATAATCCGACTCCAATTAGTGTTGTCAAAGAGCTTGTTCCTGTTCAAAATAATCTAGCTACTGATTATGAATGGTGTTATCCATGTAATTAGCCACATAATCAAGCTACATGTTCTAATGGCATCATCAATCAAGCTCTTATGGTGAAAAATGTTGTAGGTGCACAAGATTTGCCTAAGGAGGGGTATCTGCAATAGCAGGATCAACCTGGAGATGATTCAACTCTCCTGAATTGGCAAAGAGAAGAATTTTGTGGAGTGAACCAGGATGACACATATGTTGCTACTAATACTAGAGCCAAGAAGAGGGCTTTTGAGGTTGAACAAGCAACAAATAAAGATAAAGGAGTTGTTGGTCCATCTAATCAGTAGGTACCACACACCTTGCAGCGAGGTCACAACACTATTAAGGAGCAATCTTTACATGCTACATCCGCAAGTCAAGTGCAACTTGACCATGTTGTTGTGAAGATGCAACCAAAGGTAAACATATTTGGACCTTTCAACATTGTTGAAAGTATGAAAAAAATGAATGTTTCAATTTCAATGTGGGATTCTTTAGCAATCCTTGGTCAAATCAATTTGTTACAGTCAGCTTTATCAAATCTAGTCAGTTTAAATCCTTCAAATGAAGTCTCTTTAGGCCAAACAAAGTCAATTTTAACCAATTCACTTTTGGACACTACCACATAGCAAAGTAATGGTGTCAAGCCCCCTCCTTTCTATGTTTCCTTAATAGTGGGGAATAAATTGGTACACAATTGCAAGGTTGATATCGGGGCTAGCAGTTCAGTAATGCCAAAAAAGATTGCAGACCAGCTAGGTTTACAATACCAACCATTAGAAAAGGCAATACTTCAATTGGATGGGACAACAGTAAACACTATAGGTGTTATTAAAAATTTGAATCTCACACTACATGCCTGTCCCAACTTTTCAATCCCGCAAGACATCTTTGTCATAGATTTGCCTCCATTTTTTGCTTTATGCCTATCTAGAGACTTCACAGCTAAAATTGGAGGGTATTTGTCTTTAGATTGGTCCCATATGCTTTTTAGGACCAAATATGGTACTAAGGTAACTATAACTTCTGAGTCCCTTGCCAAGGATCACATGGAACCTTATGTTCCATCTGCTATAAATGTTAACTCTATTGTTTTAGAGGATACTAAACTTGCTACAGCACAAGAGTTACAAGCTGAGAGTGTACCTGAGGTATTCCTAAATGAGTGGGCAGTTGAGAACATGGTTGATAATCCAAAAGAGCTTGTTCAGGATGTTGGCCTGGGCAATTATGTATTGCATGAAGCACGGACATAAATGCCAAATATTGAGAGAAGTGCAGAAAGTTAGTTCGAGCAACAGAATGAATTATGGGAGAAGTATTTTGATGGTTCAAGAAGCAAAAATGGCACTGGAGGAGGTACAATGCTTGTATCTCTGCAAGGTGATAAGTATTATGCTGCTTTCCATTTTTCTTTTGCATGCTCCAACAACACTGCTAAGTATGAGGGCCTTGTTTAAGGTCTTGAGTGGGCAAGGAAGAGAGGAATAACCCGCTTGAAAGTATATGGGGACAACGAGTTAATTTTTAATCAAATAAGAGGCCTGAATGTGGCTACAAATGACACACTAAAGTCTTATAGAAATAGAGTGTGGAACATGCTTGAGGAATTTGATGCCTTTAATTTAGTATCTATTCCAAGAAATCAGAACAAACATGCTGATAGGCTTGCAGCCATTGGGGCACAGTTTGATATTTCAGGAGACATTAGAAAAGAGAAAGTGCAACACTATGTGAAGGTTGTAGTCAGGCCATCAATTCCTGATAACAACATTCACTGGCAATTTTTTGACAGTGATGAACATATTCTTTCCTTTTTGCTCGAAGAAGATCAGTTCTCCATGGTGAATCAAGCAAAACTCAAGCAACAATATGATGATCAAGTCATACATCTGAGGAAAAATAAGTTGCCCAAAGGAGTTGTTACCTTAGAGTCTATTTTCAGTACTGATGATCAACTTAAAAAGGGTAAAGCTAGCTTGCAAATCAAACAAGAGCATTATGAAGAACTGGAGATTTTCAAAGGTAAACTTCTTAAGATAGGAAAAAATTGTTCACATGAAGATAAACAAGCTTTTGTTGCTTTATGCCAAGAATTTCATGATGTCTTTTCTTGGGAATATTCGGATTTGAAAGGGTTTGATCCCCATATTGTTCAACAGACAATTGAGTTAGAGCCTGATGCTAAGTGAGTAGGACATAAACAAAGGCCCTTGAATCCTAAGCCAAAGCCCCTAATGATTAAAGAGCTGACTAAACTAGTTGAGGGGGGTATTGTCTTTCCTATCAAACACACATCGTGGGTTTCTAACCTTGTACTAGTGAGAAAGAAGAGTGGCGAAATAAGACTTTGTGTAGACTTTAGGGATCTTACCAAGCATCTTTGAAAGACCACTACCTGCTGCCCTCCATGGAACAAATCTTGCAAGAGGTTGCTGGTTCTGAAAGATTTTTCTTATTAGATGGTTTTTTAGGGTATAATCAGGTGTTGGTTAAAGAGGAATATCAATTTAAAATTGTTTTTACAACTAAATGGGGCACCATGGCATATAAAAGGATTCCTTTCAGTTTATCTAATGTTGGTACCACGTTTCAGAGGGCCATCGACATGGCATTTCAAAGTTTGATCAATAAGATTATATAGATTTATTTAAATGACATTACAGTATATTCTAAGAATGCTAATGAACATGTGTCACATCTTAGGCAAGTTTTTGAAAAATGCAGAGAGTTTGGTATCTCTCTCAATCCAAAAAAGAGTATCTTTGTTGTTCATGAAGGGAAATTATTAGGACACATAGTGTCAAAGAAAGGAATTACTATTCATCCTAAGAGAGTCAAAGCCATACTTGAGTTGCCGCTACCTAATCACAAGAAGGGTCTACAGAGCTTTCTATGCTAGATCAACTTTCTAAGAAGATTCATCCCTGATGTTGCAAACCTGTTACAACCTTTAACAGCTATGCTAAAGAAAAATGCAGTTTTTAGTTGGACAAAAGATGCCAAGAACAGTTTTGAGGCAACTAAGGAGGCCTTAGCAACAACTCCTATGCTGGTAAATCCAAATTTTTCTAAATATTTTTATCTATATGCTTATGGTAGCACAAGTAACATTTCTGCAATATTGGTTCAAAAAAATGAAGAGAATTTAGAACAACCAATAGCCTTTTTCAGTCAAGGTTTGGTTGATTATGAATAGAAATACTCATTTGTAGAGAAGCATGTTCTTGCTGTGATCAGAATCCTAAAGAAATTCAAGCCTTTGATCTATCATAATAAAATTCATGTCATGGTGGCACACCCAAGTGTGAAGGAATTTTTATTGAATAAAGATCTGAATGAAAAAAGAGCAGGGTGGATCACTAGGGTCATGGAGTATGATGTAGATATTAAGATCACCAAATTGGTTAGAGGCAAGGGTCTTTGTGAACAACTTGCTACTGGGTCAAGCAGTGAAAGTGAACTAGAAAAGGATGTTATTCTTGCTAATACAAATGAGTTTTAGGATGCTCGAGACAATATGTCTGTGGGGATAACTAATTGGGTTCAAGATATGACCCAATTTCTACAAACTGGTGAGTGTCCACCAGGTTTGAATAGAGCCAAAGGGAGATACTTTAGACTGCAGTCCATACCATATATGTTGATGGGAAATGTTCTTTTCAAAAAGGATTTGAATGGTGTCCTATTAAGATGCATTCATAGTGATCAAATTGAGAAAGTACTGCATGAGTTTCATGATGGAGCTGCAGGAGGTCACTTTTCTCAAAGAACTACTACCTAGAAAATCATGAGAGCTGGTTATTATTGGCCCAGCTTGTTCAAAGATGCATATTCCTGGTCAAGAAAGTGTATCAAATGTGCTCTATTTTTAGGAAAGGAAAAACTGCCTGCTATGCCTCTGCACCCAATTTAAGTAGAGCAACCCTTCATGAAATGGGGCTTTAATTTCATTGGGCCAATAAACCCACCATCTAGTACTAGTCACAAGTGGGTGCTCATAGCTACAGACTATTTCATAAGGTGGACAGAAGTAATAGCTTTGAAAGAAGCAAAAGAGTCTTTATTTTGAGCTTCTATGAGGATATAGTCACCAGATTTGGAGTTCCTGACTCCATCATATCTAATAATACTCTTTCATTCACAAGTCTAAGAGTAACTGATTGGGCCATTAAACATGGCATTCATTTGAATACATCCTCAAATTATCACCCTCAGGGTAATGGTTTAGCTCAAAGCACAAATAAGAATCTCATCAGGATCATTAAAAGAACCATAGAGGATAATCAAAGGACCTGGCACATCAGTTTAAAGAATGCACTTTGGGCAGACAAAGTGACCCCTAAGAGGTCTATTGGAAATTCACCATATATGTTGGTCTATGGGAAAGAGGCAAGATTGCCCCTATCTATGGAGCTTCCAGCTCTAGACATTGTTCACCAGTTGGAGATGCTTGAGGGACATGACCCAATGTTTGTAAGGTATGCAGAGCTCATGCATCTTGAAGAGTCAAGGGATAGAGCAATGAAAACTTTGGAGTATCATCAGCTCCAAACGAAAATAACATTCGAAAAAAAGGCTACAGCAAAATATTTTAAGGCAGTTACCTCGTGCTCAAATGGGATGTTATGAAAAGTAGGCCAGGCCATCACACGAAGTTCGACAATATGTGGACTGGTCTATTTATTATCACAGGCTGTAAGGAGCACAATTCTTATCAGTTGGCTACAACAGAAGGGAAAGTGCTCCCTATCACAGTCAATGGGATACACCTTAAACCCTACTTTCAAGTTTGATGAGTCCCTTTCTTGTACATATCTAGTTAGGTTTTATGTTTTCAATAAGTGCTTTTGCACTGTGGTTCATTTTTTTTCTATTCTTCTCCTTTCCCTAAGTGTTGTTTAGCATAGTATGGTTTCTTTTCAGTTTCTCCTTTTTATCATTCTTCACAACCTGTTGTGTCCTATGGATCTCGTGTGAATTGCGGCCATGTGCAAAACTATTATTTTTATTTGTTTTCTGATCCTCCTAACGACTCCATGCCCAATGGATAAGCCTAGACTACTGGTCTTCATGTTTAGCAAGCAAACATCCAATTGAGGTCGCCAGAAATGTTGCCCAATTTTCACCCACAGGATCAATCAGGCAAGATAATCATGTGATATATCTTCAAGAGGCCAAATGGAGCATTCGCACAAGGGAAAAAGTCATGAATCTGATGCTAGGTTACATGAAGCTCAATTTGGAAGCCTGCCTTGTTCAGGTTAAACATGAAATTCTTTAAGGAGAAATCGGCAAGCCCCTAGGAATGCCATGGTGAGTGGAATTCACCTGTAGGTTCCTATCGGCAAGACATCGATCATCGTCCCGGTGACAAGAGGTTATGCATATTGGCGAAGGATAAAGCCTTCACCATAAAGTCTCAATGACTTCTTGAAGTCTCACTGAAAGGAGGCATCATCAGAAAAGCAGGCGAGCTTCACTGTAATGTCTCACGGTCAAAGTCAAGAGGTCTCCCCGACTCTAAAGGCTCTCGGCACAAGAGATTAGGTTCACTATGATGTCTTGGCAAATGGAGGGGGTCTTGGCGATGAAGGGGGCCTTCGGTGTAACAAAAGGTAGCTATAAAATCTTGGCAACCTGGGTAGTGTCTTGCCGACTGAAGAGGAGTTCGGTGAGATATCTTGGCGACAAGCACGGGTCTCAAAAAAGGATATTGCCTTTGGAAAAATGTCTTGCCGAAGGATGAAGGTCACACCAAAGATAAAGGGGAGGCTTCGCCAAGAGTTGAAGCCTTCACAGTGATGTCCTAGCGATCACAGGATGTCTTGCCAAAGGCCGGGGGTCTTGCCCAAGGAAATTCAAGTTGGCATGATGTCTCAGTGATCGGAAAGGGTTACACCGATAGTGTTTCACTGGGTAGTTCTTAGCATAAAGCTTCCTCTTCAGCGAGATGTCTTCCCAAAAAGATGGGGTCTTGCCGATATTAAGATGGGCTCGCCCAAAGATTTAAGGCTCGGCGAGAGGTCTTACCAAAACAGCAGTGTCTTGCCAACATAAAGAAAAGAGTTCACCTAGAGGTCTGGCCGACAGAGTGGGATCTTGGCGAATAGGGAAAGATCTTTGGTGTAACACAAGAAGCTCGCTAAGAGGTCTCCCCAACTCGGGATAGTCTCACTGACTCTGAGCTTGGCAATAGATAATGAGGCTTTGGTAAGATGTCTCACCGATGCATAAATGTCTTACCGAATGGGATCTTGGAGCCCGAGTCAATAGCGAATCAAGAAGGTCTCAGCGACAAGAAAAGGAACTTGCTGAAAGGAAAAGCATTCGACGTATGGTCCTAGCGACCAAGTATGTGACTCATAGAAAGAAACGTGAGGCTTGGGGTGACCTACAGAGCTTGCTAAAAGGTCTCGTCGACCCGGTATCTCTTGCTGCCATCCAGTGTGCTTGCCGCAACAAGAAGGGTTTGCTAAGATGTCTCCCCAAATGTATGATCTCTCACTGACAGTGATGGAATCGCCCAATAAAGCGGCATCAGTATAACTCAGTGGTGCTCGCTATGAATTCTCCCTGATGTCATTTGACTTTTTGATGTTTTGGCAATATTAACATGACTCCTAAGTTTTCCAAGACTCTCATCGACTTTCACGCTTTGAGCCGATAGTTTCAGAGGACATAATCGCATCAGTGAGACACTTTCAGTGTTTCTCCAAGATGCAATTCTTTTCAAAAGAGTTTTGACCACCTACAGAGTCTACGTGGAATACGCTCAACCAACAAGGAGGAGCTAAGGCGAGCCATGGTAGTCTGATCAGAATGAAGAATGTCAATGGGATGAATGTAGCACGTATCTATTGTAAGCTCAGAGCATTCAAAGTGTTCAACTGAAGTGGTTCGAACAAGACACGATGCCAGGATCAAAATGAATGCGGTAGCTGCAAAATATCTAAAGAAGGCTTCTCCGGGGATGACTCTTCAACATCATGGACACGCAGGGTCCTGCATTTAATTCATCCAAAAAGATTTGAGGAAAAATCTACTCCGATGATGGATTTTTTTCTCTTTGTAAGCCCTAAGGGGCCGACACAGTTTGTATATAAGGCATTTTTTCCTTTTTTGTAAGGGGTTCAAATTATATACTCTAAAAAGTTAGTGATTTTTGGTCAATCCTTTCTCGACTAAATGTATGTTTTGTAACTCAACTGAAATCTAGAATGCAAAACAAAGTTCACCTTGAAAACAAGTACTAAGGCTCTTACCAGTCTCATTTCTGTATGTTAGCTTATGTATGTATTTCTTTAATAGTGTTTTTCTAAATCTGTATTCATACCACAAAGCTGTGAAGTTGTTTCTTCCTTCTTGAGATATGTATGTAGATCAAACCTGTCAAGAGTGATGCATAAGTCTAATGGGGTTATGTTGAGTAAGTAAAATAGTTGCAATCTACTTTCCTCAGTGTGGTTGCATCTTTTTTTGATTTCCTTATTTCTCATTAACTCGGTGTATCACCATAGGAATAGTTCATTATAGTTTCATTTTGTATGCACTTCTTCTCCCTTTACCTCACAAGATCATTAGTTTAGGTGATACCCAAAGGAAGTCCGCCTTCTCTGAAGGATCATTTAGACTATAGGTGATCCACAGCCTTGAAATGATCCCATGTTGCTCTAGAAAGCTTAGTTTTTGTAAACTTTGTAGAGGGTGCATTTCTAGGTGACAACAGTTAGCAATCAAAGCATAGGCATAACTAGAATCTAACATAGAATATCCAAACCTTTCAGGTTGTCGCTTAGTACATGTAGACCTCCTCAGAAGTTGATGATGAGGATCTTCATCTTGATCATAATTTTTAGAGCTACTCGAGCTCTCCTCACTAACAGGTCCACCAAGAGTATGTAGTTCATCTTTATTTGGAGTAAGAGGAAACTCAACTACCTCCTTTTCTGCTTCTTTCACCTCTGGCTATAGATCAACTATAGAAGGTTTCAACTCATGAAAGATCACACTTATACTATACAAAACCTTCTTTATAACTTGGTTTGAAATATTGTAGCCTTTCACACTGATGCCATAACCAATGAAGATACACTTAATAGCCTTGTTCTCTAGCTTAGATCTCTTTCCACTAGGAAAAATCTATATGCCTCACAATGAAAGACTCTAATGTGTCTCAATGAGGGCTTCTTACCAGACCATGCTTCCATAGGTTCTTGTCCACAAGCGCCGAAGTGGGAGATCTGTTAATCAAATAACATGATGTAGCTACAACCTCATCTTAGAACTTTTGTTCTAGACCAACACTACTCAACATACTTCTCACCCTTTCCATCAAAATTCTATTCATCCTTTCTGCAACTCCATTTTGTTATCGAGTGTAAGGAGTTTTTTTATGCCTTTTAATTTCATGGTCCTTGTAAAACTTATGGAAATTTGCTGAGCAAAACTCATCACCATTATCCATACTCAAACACTTTATTTTCCTACTAGTCTGATTTTTGACTAAGGTTTTAAATTCCTTAAACTGACTAAAAACTTTATTTTTACTTTTGAGAAAATAAACAAATGTCCTTCTCAAATAATCATCTATGAACGAGATAAACTACATAGATTTTGATAACAAAGGAACATTAATTAGACCAAACACATCAACATGAATATAATATAGAATACCAAAAGATTTATGAGGACTAGAATACAATGAAACATAGTTTTATTTTCCATATATGCAATGTTCATAAAAATCAAACTCAAGATTACAATCATCAAGCCATTCAACCAGGCTTTTATTTTTCAAGACTTTTAAGCCTTTTTCACCAATGTGGCTAAGCCTTTGATGCCACAAAATTATTTTCTTTGCTAGGAGCTTCATCTCCAAAGTGTTTGCTCCCTTAGGAACAACACTCCTTTCTCTACATGATCAAATTTACTTGACTTTACACAAGCACTATTACACTTCACTGTACATGTATCCATCTTATATAGAGTGCCAATTTGTGCACCCTTAGCCAGCACCATAGAGCTTCTAGTCATTTTACAAACACCATTTGAGAAAGATACTTTTACACTAGTATCATTAAGCTTACTTGAACTGGTATATTCATCACATCATCGATTCCCTTTACTCTTCCATCAAGGAACTAAATTCTGACTCTTCCATAGCCAACAATTTCTAGGTGAGAATCATCACCCAGATACACCCTTTCACCAACATACTTTTCATACTTTGAGAACCAACCTCTATGAGAGGTCATGTGAAAGGACACACCTAAGTCAATCAGCCAAACTTCATCTGATTCTTGAGTCACCAAGGCTACTATGAAGGCATCTACAGTGCTATGAGAAGATTCACTTTCTGAAGAACTATCTTTTTTTTCTCATTCTTCTCCTCTTTATAATCTTTCTAGATGTGTCCAGTCTGCCCATAGTTCAAAAATTTCACCTTGGAATTTTACCAGGAGACTTTGATCTTCCCTATGATTTGGATTTAAAATTCTTTTCTTTCTTCTTTCCTTTCTCCTTTGATCTTTCATGAACAACAGGGGTCTCCTTGGCCATCTCATAAGATTTCCTTCGAATTTCCTCTAACAGTAGCAAAGAAACCACATCTTCCATCTTGAAAGTGGTTGTTGTAGTCCCAATAGCCATTACCGAGTGATCCCATGTGTTAGGAAATGAAAAAAATAAGATCATGCAATGATCCTCATCATCTATTTTCACACTAACAGACCACAACTAAGCAACGATCATGTTAAACACATTCAAATGATCTGCAACAGACACTCCTTCCTCCACCTTCAAAGAGTATAACTTATTTCCTAGGAATAACTCATTCACCAATGATTTTCCTTGATAAATGTCACCAAGCTTCTTCCACAAGAGTTTCAATTTCTTCTCTTCATGGAAATTCAAGAGAACTGAATTGGCCAAGCATAGTTTGATTGATCCCTTGGCTTTCTGGTCCATTGCATCCCTATCATTCTATGAGGTTGTTGATGGTTTTTTAGAGGACACTACATCCCATAAATCTCAGTCTACGAGAAAATCTTCCATTTCAAGTTTCCACAACTCAAAATTTCCACCATTGAATTTATCAGTCTCTATTCTTCCAGATGTGATCACCATCTTAAATCTACAATAAGTTTACAACCAGATTTCTCTGTAAAATTCCCATTGAACAAGATCAACAAAAAAATCCATTCTTACCCACAAGTACAACAAATATTTCCAAGCTTTGATACCAAATGAAAGGAAAGTAGAGTGCATAAAATACCTTCCTAATGCTATCTTTAGGAGAGAGAAGAAAAAAACCATTTAAAACTTTACAATTACAGTTCATTTAAGATGCATGTATGAGAAACATGAACAAAAAATAAAGAATGGACACAATATTTTACATGGGAAAACCCACACACCAAAAGTAGAGATCTCTTGTATTATAGTAAAATACAAATTACACACAAGTCACCAAGCTATGCTCTTTCAGGTGTTAATTCAAAGAATGAATCTAGTAGAAATTTGATTACATTCACTTTGATCAACACTTCAAACAGTTACAATGCACTATGGCATTTTTACATACATCTCAGGCATTCCAAGAAACCATTGCTCAAACTTCCATAACAAATGAATGGTCACAAATGATGTAACTGTCATTTCCTTTGGTCCCATAAAAGTCATATCGAAACATCGAAGAGACTTCAAACCTTGTCTCTCTGAAATATTACTATCAATTTGATAAAAGTCCTTCATAGGTGTTCACTACTGCCAGCACCCTCCATTGGGACATTGAAGAGATTCTATGATGATTCCCTCTGACATGGCAAAGTCCTACTGATGAAGACCCATCAAAATTTCAAACGAACAATATGAAAACTCCTCCCGATACCATGAAGACACAACAATGAACCTTGTAGCATTGATTAGGTGGTCCCCATTGCCTCTATGTCAACCATGTCACCATCACATAGTTGACATTATCCTTCAAGTCACTCATTGAAATGTCGAAGGGACTGCCAAGTGACTTCCTCCAACATTGACCTATTGCTCTGATGAAACACTTCTTGTAGTTCATCAAAATTTTGAAGGGACTACTCATTTCATCCTGCTCATATGTTTTTGTTTCCCCAATGAAATTTTATCCCCAATGTAAACTTTGAACATTCTTAACAATAAGCCAAGCACCTATTGGGATATCAAGGAGACTCCTCTCAATGTCCTGTCGACATGTGACTATCAACTCAATGAAGCACTTAATGCCAATCCAAGGAGAGCTTATTGGGATGTCAAGGGGATTGTGCATTTCATCCTTTCGACATTCAACTACCAATCTGATGAAGCTAAAGCTTGAACTTCTGAAACCTTATACACCAATAAGTTTGAGAAATTTTTCTCAATAGGGAATTAGATTTTGGAAAAGGATATTGTAAACGCCTATTTTCTGAAGTGTGTCAATTAAATGTTGCTTTCTCCAGTGTCTAAATTCTAGTTTTCAATTACTTGTTGAATATCATTGATAAAATTTTACCTAGTTGTCTCCATTTTTTTCTCCTTGTTATTTAAATTAGCATATCAAGTTGTAATGATGGAAAATGTATCCCTCTACATTTATGCACTAGTCTGGGCCCTCCTTGTTAAATTAAGCATAATGTTGGCTTGATTTAGTGTTGTAATGTGTTTAACACATTCACATTAAGTCTTAGGCCCTTGTAAACTAAGTGGACCTAGTTGTGCCTTATTTAAAGTGTTGTAAAGTGTATCTTTACACTTTCACACTAATCTAGGGTTTTTATTAATTAATTGGGCTTCTTTATGCCTTAATTGGCCTAATTTTGCATCCAAAAGCCTTAATTAATGCATCTTTTTGAGAGGATAATCCTAAGATTTACCAATATCCAATCATAATTCTTGTGTTTTTGGATTCTATGGCACAGATTTAGTGATATGGGACTCATACTCCACCTTGGACATATGGGTCTCACCTAAGTTTTGGGGCCCCAATCTAGATTTCACATCAAACTAGGCCTTTCCTAAAAAATGTATCCCAAAGCTTAGTCTAATGGGACTCATAAAACACTTCTAGGATGTGAGTCTCATGTGGATTAAACCTAAATTGAATTCAAATTCTTGGTAGGATTTTATTCTCCTAGATCTAATGTTGGAATGTAGTGTTGTAATTTCAAGGAATTTTCTATAAACAAGTATAAATACAAGGTTAAATTTCACTCATTTTTCACCTAACAATCTTTATGAGCATGTGTGACCTAAGTATTCAAGTATTTACAAGAGCATTCAAGAGTCTTCAAGAGCTAATTATCAAGTGTTTTAGAGAATTATCCAAGATTCAAGCATCATGTCAAAGTCATCATGCATCATGTTTATTTTTGAGCTAGCATTTGTCATGTAGGGTTTCATGATTCAAGCAAGCATTCAAGTCAGGTTTCATATCATTAAAGCAAGAGTCAAGATCCACATCCATTGGAGCCATTTCATACATGTTTGCAACACTTTGTTTCTATGGTTTGTTGAGTTGAAACATAGCATTTTGTTCATTCACCATTGCTCCTTTCTATTTTATTTCATGTCAAGGTTTGATTACCAAAATAGGGTTTGACCAAGGCAAAACCCTTTCTACTAACAAAACAACATTTTCCCCTCTCTCTAGTGTGTAATTTTTATATCTAGGTTGAAGAAACATTGAAGAGAAATATTGGAAGAAGATGTTAATCTTACAAAGTTGTCAAAGTTGTCACCTTGTTTACAAGACCCCTAAAGGACATCTACATAGAACAAAATTCAGGATTTCATATCTGGAAATCATTTTGAGAAGAAAGAGCAGATTTAGACCTTGACCCTCTAAAAAAGCTGAGTAGGATTGATATGCCATTTCTAGTGTATGAATCCCACTATAGTGATTTTTCCAATTTTTAGGAGTTCCAAACTTGTCAATGCTAGATTTTTGTTCCTTCCCAGAAACCCTAATCTAGGACTAAATCGTTTAGCCTAGCATATGAGTCCTAGTGTATTAAATTTAGTGTTTTTGACATTTTAGACCTTGTTCTAGGATACTATAGGTTTCTAGGTGCACTTCTCTGATTTCTTAGTTTACTATTATGTTTTGCATTCATTTCTAGGTCATCAATTCAAGTTTTGCACATTGTTAGGTTTTGCATGTCACTTGTCTTTCAAAGCCCTAGCTTGGTGGTGAACCCCCTTTTGGTCTTTAATCACACCCTAGGGCACCCTATTGCAAGATCTCTTTTCCCATTTCTACATTTTGATTAATATTTCTAAGGTTTCCTTCAATGAAACTTGAGGAAAATAGGTCTAGGTCCTAAACCCTCATGCTCCATCTCCTAAAATATTTGGATCATCCTATTTTTGTTGTTTCATTTTGATCAACCTACATTTAGAACATCTTATTTCTGATTTGGAATGCATCATTATCCTAGATATAGTTTGCATTAACTTTGCATTAGGCCTTGCATTAGTTAATTTTCATATAGAGTTTCTAAATCTTGGATCAGTGAAAGTACATATAGGTTGCATTTTTACCTCTTGCATCATTGAATTTCATATAAAATCTGAATTTTCACTTAGCCTAGACATCATTCAAAATAGAAAACATAACATTCACACAAAATATATTTAAAATGGTGCAAAAACCCTAATTTGGGACTCATATGCCCCTTTGGGTAATTTAGTCCTAGTACTGGTGTTTTTTCCTGATTTTTAGGTATTGTATGGTGACTGTTATTCAACATTCAAACCCCTGAAAAACCTTGATTGGGATTCATATGCCCCTCTGGTTGATTTAGTCCTGTTTTAGATTTTAAACTATATTTTCTAGTATTAGAAACTATGTTTTTGTGTTTTTGTTTGTTGGTAGTTATCTATTTTAGTTTACAAAGTTTCTATTATCTTCATTTCATTGCATGTAGCTTCGTTTGGTTCATTTCATGCATTTCCTTATTTCAAACTTGCATCCACACATTTTATTCTATGTTATTGTGTTACATTTCATAATGGATATGTGCTTTGGTAAGCTTTGGATGTCATTGAAATCATTAGTGGATGTGTCAAATTGCTCTTTTGGAAATGACCCTATTGAAATTGAACTTACAATGCTCACTAAATTCCTAATGCATTTCCTCCTCATGATGTTGACATCATTGGAGAAGATGATGACATCACAAACAACTTTTTTAACAATTACCTTAACAACCTTGAGACTAATGCATTCTTTTATACATCCATGAAACAACCAACACCCCCTATAATACCACCACTTAAAATGTTTTGTTACTTACATCCTCAAATTGAGAAACAAATTGAACCTGAGTTCACCACAATAGTTGAACCTATTTCCTCTAATCAAGTCAAAATTCAACCATCCTATGTTAATAAAGTAACCAACACTCCTATCAACCTAGAAGAGACATATGGAAAAGGATTTACAACCTTAAGCTTGAACATAAAACTCACCAAATTTTAGAGAAAATGCCAACTGAGGATACAAAAGGGCTAGAATATCAACATCCTCCTCCTGGCATAAGTATCCTCCTTCCTAAAGAAAAATTGATACCTCATAACGATGATCAAGAAGACAAGATCATTTCATGTCCCCTTGCTCTATATCCACCTAGAGAAATTGGTGAATCTAGTAAGCAACGAAGGCCTTAAAACTAAAGAAACTACAATTCCCTTATCCACCAACTACAACTGAAAGGAATTTACAAATGCTTCTACACTGAGGACTGATTACACTACCACCCATACAAGAAGATAAAAAACCAAATCCTAAGAATAAAAAAACATCACTTTTTTGATATCATAGAGTTCTTGGACATGTAGTACTAATGAGTGTCATGATTTAGAAAATATATTTAAAAAGTTTGATATCATAGAAATAGTTCCTTAAAGCATGTATTTTCACTCCTTTCCATCTAATAGTTTTAGGGTCATCACATCCTCACTATTCCATGTTATACATTCATTGCAAATATTTTCAAGATGCAAGGAGCTCCTTCTCATCACCTACCTTGGCTCATTCTTTTCTTGCACACACTGGGGGAAATAATTAGATATCCCTATCCTAGTAATGCATTTGTCGTTGTCCCTTTGGCTATTTTTCCACCTTTTATATGTGATGAACATGATTATGATGTGGATGACCTAATAATAGGTTGACTTGCATGTGCCTTACTAGTCTTTCTTTTATTTTCTTTTACATATTTCTTTATGTGATTGAATGTGCATAATGTTATCCCTCGTGTTGTTTTTCTTGATGTATCTCTCTCTTTGTGACATTCCTTTATTTGTACCTACATTCTTCTCTATCTTGTAAATCTTTTACCTTTTCCTTTATCTTTTCTTTGTATTGTGTTTTCCTTTTTGGGATGAAGCAAGGTGTCGAGATATTCATGCCTCATCCATGTTGACCCAAAATATTTTTCCTTTATCTTTTCATTTGTCTTGCATTTTCCTTTTGGTGATGATGCAAGGTGGCAAGACATTCATGTCTCTTCCATGTTGACCCAAACACTTCTCCTTTATCTTTTCTTTGTATTTTATTTTCCTTTTGGGGATGACACAAGGCGTCGAGACATTTAGGTCTCTTCCATGTTGACCCAAAAATCTTTTTCTTTGTTTTCGCTCTCTTTGTGTCATTCTTCTTGTTCCATGAGTATTTGGGGAATGATGATAGTTATGAGCTCTATAAAAACATTGTAGCAAAATTATACTAACCCTGAATCCATGGTTCACTCATGTGTTTGGGAGTTTCATTTTGGAGGAAACCCCACCTTCTTTGCATGATGTAGCTTCATTTGGAAAGACATGACTTGCCATAGGGATTTCCAAATAAGCTCTCATGTCTCTTTATTTTTATCATTTATCATTTGCTACTTTAAAGTAATTGCTCATAGCATGGTGTTTAGCAATTTATTTAAAGTGGGGGCATACATTGGCATTATTTTTCAACTCATGTCTCATACTGTAGTTTTCTTACTTCATGCAATGTGTCTTTCGCCTTGTGGTGACATTGGATGTGATGTCCATCAAGAGCATGATCTCTCTTAGCATATTATATTCCTCTTAGTGGCTTGGTGCAACATACTACATCCCCTAAGTTGTGAATATTCTATTCTTCAATTGGTCCTCTCTTGGAGACATTAGGAACAATGTTCCCTAAGTTAAGACCTTACATGAACTAAGCATAACTCCTTTGAATGTATCTTACTCTCATTTTACATTTTTGGTTATATGGCCACCTTGCATAACACATTTTGCTTGCCTGAGGAACCATCTTGTTTTTTCATGAGTTTCAAGCATACAAAGCTTTTCTTGCCTCATGAAGCTCAAAATTAATTATTGTGTGGCACCTTGCCAAAGTTATTACGAGGTATAACTTTGGTATGGTTGTACATATTGGAGTCGAACATAGGCCTGACTTTCCCATAGCCACTTTCTTCTTTGTGTGAGTGCATACCGGCCACGTGCATATGTTTCTCACTAGGGGATCACCTAGTGAATGGCCTAAGGTTCCACTAGCCCTTGTGAGCATGCATTTTTGGACAAACAAATTATATTTGATCCATAGTGTGTAGGATAAATGATTGAAGCTTGATCCTTCCCCCTTTTTGTTTTATTATGCTTTTCTTTATGTCTTTGGCAATGCATGCTTAATCCTTGTTGTTGTTCCTTATATCATTTACATGTTTCTTCTTTTGTGATTATGTTGGTTTTCCAAAGGACCTTGATCTTGGGGGCTTCATCACCACTCTCAATCATTGTTGTCCTATCTCACTAGCATTGGTACACTTGAACCCCTCTTGATGCCAGTTTTTATACTTTAGTGTGAATTTGAAGCAAGTTCCTCCTCTCACTAATGTGGGGGCTAAATGTAATGATGGAAAATGTATCCCTCTATGTACTCACACTTGTTTGGTCCCTGCTTGTTAAATTAAGCTTAATGTTGCCTTCACTTAGTGTTGTAATGTGTTTAACACATTCACATTAGGTCTTGGGCCCTTGTAAACTAAGTGGATTGAGTTGTGGCTTATTTAAAGTGTACCTTTACACTTTCACACTAATCTAAGGTTTTTACTAGTTAATTGGGCTTTGTTATGCCTTAATTGGCCTAATTTTGCATCCGCAAGCTTTAATTAATGCATATTTCCAAGGATAATCCTAACATTTACCAACACCCAATCATAATTCACATGTTTTTGGATAGAATGGACCATATTTAGTGATATGGGACTCATACACCACCTTGGGCATATGGCTTCCACCTAAGTTTCGGGGCCCTGATATGGATTTCACATCAACCTAATCCTTTCTTGAAAAATGTGTCACAAAGCTTAGCCTAATGAGACTCATATGCCACTTCTAGCATATGAGTCCTATGTGGCTTAAACCTAAATTAAATTCAAATTATTGGCAGGATTTTATTCTCCTAGATCTAATGTCGACATGTAGTGTTGTAATTTCAACGAATTTGGCATAAACAAGTATTTAAATACAAGTATATTTCACTCATTTTTTACCTAGCAATCTTTATGAGAAAGTGTGACCTAAGTATTTAAGAATTCTAGCAATTCAACTATTTACAAGATAATTCAAGCGTCTTCAAGAGATTATTATCAATTGTTTTAGAGCATTATCCAAGATTCCAACATCATGTCAAAGCCATCATGCATCATTTTTTTTTTGAGCTAACATTTGTGATGTAGGGTTTCAATGTTCAAGTCAAAATCCATATCATTTAAGCACGAGTCAAGATCCACATCCATTAGATCCATTTCATACATGTTTGTAGCACTTTGTTTCTAGGGTTTGGTGAGTTGTAACATAGCATTTTGTTCATTCATCATTTCTCCTTTCCATTTCATTTCATGTCAAGGTTTGATTACCAAAATGGTGTTTGACCAAGGAAAACCTATTTCTACTAACAAAACAATATTTCCCCCTCTCTCTAGTCTGTGATTTGTAGATCTAGATTGAAGACACATTGAAGAGAAAGATTGGAAGAAGTTTTCATGCTTACAAAGTTTTCAAAGTTGTCACCTTGTTTACAAGACCACTAAAGGACATCTACAGAACAAAATCCAAGATTTCAAATTTGAAAATTAGGTTGAGAAGAAATAACAAAGATTGAAGAGAAGATTCATACCTTGATCCTTCAAAAAAGCCGAGAAATACTACTACACCACTTCTGGCATATGAGTCCCTATATAATGATTTTTCTAGTTTTCAATAGTTCTATACTTGTCACTACTAGATTTATATTCCTACCTAGATACCCTAATCTGGGACTAAATTGCTTAGCCTGGCATATGAGTTCCATTATGCATTAAATTCAGTGTTTTCAGAATTTTAGACCTTTTTCTAGGCTGCTACAAGTTTCTAGGTGTGCCTCTCTAATTTCTCAGTTTACTATTCTATTTTACATTCATTTCTAGGTCATCAATTCAAGTCTTGCACATCATTAGGTTTTTCATGTCATTTGTCTTTCCAAGCCCTAGCTTGGTGGTGAACCCCTTTTAGTCTTTAATCACACCCTAGGACACACTATTGCAAGATCTCTTTCCCCCTTTCTACATTTGGATTGAGATCTATAGGTTTTCCTTGAATGAAACTTGAGGGAAATAGGTCTAGGTACTAAACCCTACTGTTCCATCTCCTAAAAGGTGGAGCAACCTATTTTTGTTGTTTCACAAGTATATTTCTAGTTTGTTAAAAAAAAATCACGTTTTGTGTGATTTGTTTAATAGGGTTTCTTCAAGGAAGAATTAAATTCCTTTCAATAACTCATAGTAATATAGAGGATTAAATTGGATAAATAATAACCCGAGAAAAGATAACTTTGCACATTTATGCAACTCATAAATAGTTTTTTCGCAAGTAATTTGAGTTATACCTAGAAGGAAGACACATATAATTTTGAATTTTGACTCTGTACCCAGAGAAAGCACTGATCAATTCATTTTCCAAAACCATCCCTTGTATCACATTCTATAATACAATTTATATTTTATGTTCTAGGAGTAGCAGTAGAAGTTATTTTTAGAGTATCTATTTCAAACCCTCATTCTAATGGGTATGTGCAGGATCATGATGGGCCAAAAGGTGGCAATATGATGGGTATGTGGTTGACGACTATCTTTTTATCCAAAATTGATGAAATGAAAAGGGTTTTTAAAGGAGATTCTTAGGTTTCCACCAAATTAAATTATGCTTTACTTTGAATTCAATAAATAATTATTATTCATTTTCTATTCAAAATACAACTAAAGTCTTGATTGATAGGTTGATTGAAAAACATCTATAGCTTTCAAACAGTATCATATTTTTTGAATCCAAAACATGCGTCGCAATCTATGCTTCACATACTATAGGAAAAAAAAAAGAAAATTGAATTTCATGAAGTTTTGACCAAGTTAACGTGGTCAGACATACGAGTTTTATAATTAATAAACATTTTAAAATTACAAAAATATGCATCACATCGGGCATGAGTCCTCTACTTATATCTAAAATATTATAATTCATTTATTATGGCGGTTAGGTTTTGCATTGAAATTTCAAATTTTTTTTTTTTAAAATTTTAGTTTTTAAACTACATTCAATTTTATATAGATTCTATTCTTACATATTTTTGAAATAATATAGATAACTTTTTCAAATTTTTACGTCAAGTTGCCTAACTCTATTTTTGAATTTTTTGCCACTTAAGGGCATGTTTTTTCTATGATGATCTTGCACATACCCTAATGCAAAATAGATTAAGAGTGGATTAATGAATTTCTAAAGATAGGAATTAAACAAACCCTCTAAATTTGTATAAGGTCGTAATCTCCTTAATTGTCACCACTCTTATCTTTAAAAGTTTTCATTCATTGGTGATCAAGGTACACCCACCTAGGCAAGGTAGAGCCTGAAGAGAAGGGAATCTTAACAATCTACAAATTTGTGAGCCAACAGGTTGTTTGTCCAAAAATTCACTCACAAGGGTTGGGTATGTGGGTATGTGCAAGATCATCATAGAAAAAACATGCCCTTAAGTGGCAAAAAATTTAGAAAAAATCAGAGTTAGGCAACTTGACATAAAAATTTGAATAAGTTATCTATATTATTTCAAAAATATGTAAGAATAGAATATGTAGAAAATTGAATGTAGTTTCTAAACTACTAGGTTATTTAAAAAAAAAAAGAAATCTATTTGGTGAAAATTTGAAATTTCAATGCAGTAGTACTTAAATTTCATGGAAAAAATAAGAAGTAGGTGTCTATCTACCACCCTAACCACAATAAAATGATAAATTTTTTATAATATTTTAGATATAAGTAGAGGAATCATGCCCGATGTGATGCATATTTTTGTAATTTTTTCCAAGTAAATAATTAATTATGAATTTTTTATTACAACTTTTAAAAAAATATATGAACTTGTATGTCTTACCACCTTAACTTGGTCAAAACTTCATCAAATTCAATTTTTTTTTTTTAATCCTATATTATGCAAAGAATAGAATGTGACACATGTTTTGGATTCAAAAAATGTGATACCATTTGAAAGGTATAGATGTTTTTCAATCAGCCTATCAATTAGGACTTTAGTTGTAATTTGAATAGAAAAATAATAATAATTACTTATTAAATTCAAAGTAAAGCATAATTTATATTGGTCGAAAGTTGAGAATCTCCTTTAAAAACCCTTTTTGTTTCATCAATGTTGGGTAAAAAAATAGTCGTCAGCCACATACCCATCATATTGCCACTTTTTGGCCCATCATGATCCTACATATACCCATGTGCACGATCATGATGGGCCAAAAAGTGGCAATATGATGGGTATGTGGCTAATAGGGAAAACTTTAAGAACCGCCCTCACCCCCCTCCCCGCCCCTTAGAGAAGCTGTAAAATCCTGGTGAATCTTTTATACTTGCTGAAAAAAAATTAATTCTAGAGGTGAATTTTTTCGTTTTTCGTGAAAAAAAAATCCACATGGGCGAATCTTTTGTAATCGCTAGAAGTCTGTGGAAAATCTTGGAAAATTTCATTTTTTTTAAAACCACTAAAATATTATCATTGGTGATTAAAATCTATTTTCAAACCAATAAAATATTTCCATTCGCGAATTAAACCTGTATTGAAACCAGAAAAAATAATTTTCTTGGCAATTTTTTTTTCAAACAAAAAAATAAAATTCATTAGCGAATTAAACCTATTTTCAAATGATTAAGAAAAAAACATTGGTGAATTAAACATAATATCAAACTAATAAAAAAATTCATTGGCCAATTAAATTCAGTGGCGAATCTATTACCGTTCGATGAATTTTCAATGGACGACTGTATTTGCATTCCGGAAGTATATCTCTCAAGCACTAGATTTGCAAATGGAAACCTCTGGAATAACACTAGAACCGTTAGATGTGGACATGTGGCGAGATCAAGGGTCATCATCATGGTAATTAATCCAACAGGTTGGATTTTGGCGATGAGCGATAGAAGAAATTAAGTGGTAGAAATATGCACGTGCATTAAGTTTGTTTTAAAAGAGGGACCGCCTAGAAAGAATGTAGGACCAAGGCTTAAAAACTTAAGAACGTTCTACACAAAGGATGTGGTAGATCAATCTAACCATGACCGTTCGATGAATTTTTTATGGACGACTTTAGTTGCATTCTAGAAGTATATCTCTCAAGCACTAGATTTGCAAATTGAAACCTTCAGAATAACACTAGAACTGTTAGATGCAGATGCATGGCAAGATCAAGGGTCATCATCGTGGTAATGAACCCGACAAGTTAGATTTTGGCAATGAGCGATAGCATGAAGTTTGTTTTAAAAGAGGGACCACCTAGGAAGAACGTAGGACCAAGGCTTAAAAATTTAAGAATGTTTCTTTTTATTAGTGATACTTTTCTATTTTATTAATTATAAAGAAAAAGATACAGATTCTATAAAGTTCGCAACATCCAAAAACTACCAAAAAAGTTGATCGATGATACTTGTTTATTTTATTAGTTATAAAGAAAAAGATACAGCTTGTACAAACTTAGCAACATCCAAAAACTACCAAAAAAGTTGAATAACCAGCTCAAAAACTAGAGTATCAGAACTTCCCTAAACAACTACGCCTTTGTAGCAGAGGCTAAAAAAAAAATAGAAAACTACACTTTACGTTAACCATTATTACTGAATCTTCTTTGAAGACTCCTCCATCTCCAGTGGCAATATCTCCTTTAATGGTTCTAGCTTCTTCCGCAGACGTAGTCCCTTTTTTCACACATCTCCTCTCTGGAAACTTCTTTTAGATTTTCTATTGTTTCATCTAATGCCATTAGCTCAGCATAGATTTTAAGTGCTTTCCACCCACACTTGGCTCTTTTTTGCCACTGGTCTTTAGTGTGACCCTCTAGCCATCTGATAAAGAGGTGATTTAAATCTGCAAGCTCTGGGCCCCTACCATCCATTCCTTTTATTTTTACCAACGCTACTCTTGGTATCGCCCGTTGCAGAATGATTTCCATGTCAACTAAAAAATATTTATGCACTAGAGTTTTCATTACTCTCTTCACCTCGTTCACCGGTTCTCCTAAGTCTAAACCCCAAGCCATGACCAACAAATAGATATCCATATCCATTTTGAATCTGTGTCAATTTTTTGAATCCATCCCCGAACATTATTTGAACTGCTTGCACCACCTGCTCTTCCTTGTAGAGAAATAAACCTCGCAGCCTCTCCACAGATGCTTTACCCACAAAGGGGTCCAAATTCCTCTGCGATGTCATGGTGAAGCTGGCCTCCATTGCTTTTCTGTTTCACTGGCTTCCAACCTATCACCCGCCGCCGAAAGGATACAATCCTATTATCCTTACACTAGAACTCGAAGAAGCATTGAGGGTGATATGTTAAGGTGAATGTCATTATAACACCTCATTTTTCCAGCCTTCTCCATAAATACACATGCCATCATGCTTGTCACCTTTCCTATCTTAATTCACCAAAGTCGAGGTTTTGGTACTTTTCCTAACCTTACTACCTTAGTAACTTAGTTGCAAGTCTTTCTTGGTCGTCTTTGTATTCGGTGGGTCGGAAGTTTAAAAAAAATTGAAACTTCAAACTTTGGTTCTAAGGTTCCAATTTTTAGCGATGACGTGACATTATGGATTGTCACCTTTCCTATCTTAATTTAGCAAAGTCGAGGTTTTGGTACTTTTACTAACCTTACTACCCTGGTAACTTAAGTCTTAGTTGCAAGTCTTTCTTGGTCGTCTTTGTAGTCGGTGGGTCAAAAGTTTCAAAAAATTTGAAACTTCAGACTTTGGTTCTAAGGTTCCAAATTTTAGCGACCATGCGACATTATGGACCAAGACCGTTCAACGAATTTTTTATGGATGACTATAGTTGCATTCTGGAAGTATATTTCTCAAGCACTAAATTTTTGAATGGAATCCTCTGGAATAACACTAGAACTGTTAGATGTGGACACGTGGCTAGATCAAGGGTCATCATCGTGGTAATGAATCCAACGGGTTGGATTTTGGCGATGAGCGATAGAAAAGCTTAAGTGGCAGAAATATGCGCATGCATTAAGTTTGTTTTAAAAGAGGGACCACCTAGGTAGAACGTAGGACCAATGCTTAAAAGCTTAAGAACATTTTACACAAAGGATGTTGCAAATCAATCTAACCACGACCATTCGATGAATTTTTGATGGACGGTTGTAGGTGCATTCTGCAAGTAAATCTCTGAAGCAGTACACTTGCGAATTGAAACCTACAGAATAACACTAGAACCGTTAGATGTAGACACGTGACGAGATCGAGGCTCATTCCTCTCTTTTCAATGACTTGGTGTATTACATTTCATTTAATTGAAATTCTCAATCTTTTTGAAGAATGTGTGGTAGTTGTATTGCTCGCAGCGATTAATGCCATATGAACAATGTGGCGAGATCAAGGCTCATTTCGCTCTTTTCAATGACTCGACATATTTCATTTCATCTAATTGAAATTCTCAATCCTTTTGAAGAACATGTGGTAGTCATAATGTTGGTGGTGATTAATGCCATATGAACATCTCAAGTGATTGATTGAACAACTCATGAGTCGTAGCTTTAATGAAACAAGATTTATAAAGATTTCAAATTTTCATAATTCATATCATTTGAGTGACACTGGAGTCTGGCGATTTTGACAGCTTGTCACTTGTCAGCTTGAGGTATAGTTTTTGAATTTTCATGCAGCCAGACATCAATCAAATTAAACATTTTAATTGTACATGTAAGGCTTGAGGCACAATTTGTGTACAACCAGACATCAATCAAATTAAACATTTTAATTGTAGATGTACAAGGCTTAAGTTACTGTTACACAAATCGATTAAGTTGGTTTTTTGGTTTGCGTGAGCCGTGAATCGCCATTATGAATCATGATTATATGGTATATGTGATAGGTGTGAGGTGTACATAGGAACTAGGCTAGTAGTGGCACTATTGGTGGCATAAATAACTAAATAAGGATAATGACTAGTGAGCACAACTAAAGTCATTCGTTGAAGGCTAAAAGCATTACAATTGAGTGCAATGTTCAAATTGTTGTAAGGGTTTTCATTTTTTAGGGTTAATAAGGATTTAGGAAGAAGATCATGTGGCATTATTGGGGATACTCTAAATTCTACTACCTATAGTTATGTAGTCACAGAGTCAATGACCAATTTCGTTCAGGCTTCAAGTTCAGAATGGGTGGAATTGGAAACAAGTTGATTTGGTTCACCTGACTTCTCAGACAAGTTTTGAACCAGGATGAGGAGCTCTAATGGAGATAAGTGCTATCCCAGTGCATGCAAGTTGCAAGTAGAAGATGGGAGAAATTTTACTACCCATCATCGTCTGCATGATTTCCCAAGAAATTCCCATGCATTTTTTTTCAATGCCCATCTTTTGCATGGGATCATTTTTACTACCCCTCATCGTCTGCATGGTTGGCCAGGAGAGTCTCTTACATTTAGTTTAAGACACCATGGCCTACCAGGCAAGCCCCATGCATTTATTTTCAGTGCTCATCTTCGGCATGGGAGCAATTTTACAACCCCTCATCTTCTGCATGAGTCCAGTTTTGAAAGGGGCTAAGTACATTTTTTTTCTTCACAACTCCCAGTTCCCCAGCATGATTCCCCAGGCAAGTCCCATGCATTTATTTTCAGAGCCCATGGCTAACCCGACAAGTCCCATGTGTTTATTTTCTTCAAGCTCAGAATGGGTGGAATTGGAAAGAATTTGATTTGGTTGACCAAACTTCTCAGATAGGTTTTGAGCCAGGATGGGGAGCTCTGATGGAGATAAGTGCTCTCCAAGTGCAAGGAAGCAGCAAGTAGAAGATGGGAGTAGTTTTACAACCCCTCATCCTCTACATGACTCTAATTTTCAAAGGGGATAAGTATTTTTTGTATCTTTAACTCCAATTTTCCCCATTTGATTTTCCCCCCTTTCCCCATGCATTTTTTTAGAAACCATGATTGGCGGTGTCCCCCCTCCATGCATTTATTTTCAAATGACAGAGAGTCGGGACTCAGAGACCATGGCAGAAGCTTGGTGCTTGCGCATAAATTTGTATTTGCACTATGTAATAATGTGAAATTGACAATTTTCATTCAGTTGTAATAAAAATAAATGGTTGTGCTATTCATGTGATTATGTGACATTGTAATTCCTTTTATTAAGTCCTTTGGAACGTTAAGTGTTACTGTGCTATTAATGGTTGTGCTTTTAATGTGACATTGTAATTCATTTTATAAAGGCATTGATGTGAATGCTAGCACATTAAAGGTTGAAAAAAACTTTAAAACACATGTTTACTATTTATAATATATATCATAAATTACTCAGTCGTTCGATGAACATTTGATGTATGGCTGTAGTTGCATTCTAGAATGAAATGCACGAAGCACTAGGTTTGTGAACCTAAACGTCCGGAATCACCCTATAACTGTTAGATTTACAAAGATCAACGCTTTAGATTCTTTAGAATTTGTTGTCAATACAGGACTAAAAAAAGCACTTTCAATTTATACTACTAAGTGATTTTATTTTTAAGTGAGAGGGTCAGCACATAGGGAGATTTCAGTCTTCAGTTTGCTCATTGTAGTGCACCACGACACCACCCTGTTCTGGGTTCCACAGTTCCACTTTCGACAAAGCCATTCCAGAAACCCAATTTCCATGACTGCCAGCATTAATATTTCCAAGAATCAAAAGTCGAGTAAGTGAAAGAATTCTTGTGGCTACATTTCATCGTTTGATGTTTCTTAAAATCTTATTTTGTCAAACTTTGAAGTTTGGGTTTAGGGCTAAGAGACTTAAGAATTAAGAAAAATTAAGGACTAATAGGGAATTCACAGTTTCACATTGTATAAGCATGTCTACCAGCAGTACCACTAGAGTAATTTCAGATAAAAAAATACATTATGCAAAATTGCTTAAAACCCCAGGTTTCACTGATGAATACCATGATATTTATGATCATGAAACCTATGGTAGGCGTACCTCAAAAATTATATTTTCATCTGAGAATAAGGCCTCAAAGAAAATGCAAGTTAATAGTATTAGTGCACCGTGGGTAATTGGATTAAGGCGCATGATGTTACATGAGGTTTTCCCTTTCCTTGAATTTATCATGGTCTGTGCCCAAAATTATAATGAAAACAAAAGAGAAATTGTTAATAAAGATCACAAAGAAGAATTTTTATCCATTAATGTAGAAGAACTTGGAAAAGTGTTGGGGTTTACAACCGAAGAATTTGGAAATGTCCACATTGACCTAGAAAAGCTTGCTACTGATTATGAAGCAGTGGATGAAATGGAGAAAACATCTTTCTTAAATAGAATAGTTCAGGATAGAAACAAATTGAAAGGTGATCATAAGCCTCCTTATGATTTGGAATTTTTTAAATCATGGGTTCAGGATACTATTTCCATGCTAGTATTTTGCCTCGGACTAGATAGCAATTTGGAAGTGGATGCATGCATCCTTGAAATAGTGTATAATATCCATTATGGTGTTCAACATGTCAAATATAAAGTTATTGAGCACATTGTAGTATCCATGCATAAACAATTTTTAATGATTAAAGGAGGTTCCACCAAGACATTGAGGTTCACAACCTACTTGTGCTATCTTTTTCTATTGAAATTTAGAGGAATGTTTCAGACCAACAAGCTTCAGATTCGGCCCTATAGTAATCCTGAGGAAAATAAAATGGCTCATGTATATGAATGGACCACTGTTATAAGGATGCATGATTCTCACAGGAACTACAGTCATTTTGTAGACTACTTTTTGGCTCCATTGCATCAAGAAATTACAAATACTCTAATGCCTAGATTGCCTATGTCATGTAGAAGCTACATTCAACTAGGAAAAGAAATACAATTGGCTGATTGGTACTTAATGGAAGAATATACTGTGCTAAGATTTTATGGATCGAGAGTATAGCCATACAAACTTCCAATACATGTGATAGAAAGGGTTTTTGCTTTGGAATATGTAAGGCAGATGCAGAGTACTGATGAACTGCACTTTACCAGTCAACAAAAGAAGACCTTATTTCCTTCTTTACCTTTTTCATGTGGAGGGATCACATTCGAGAGAAAAACATTTAGTGTGGCACATAATATTTTGATTTTTTTTGATTTTGATGCTATCTGTCACTGGTAGTATGATCCATGTGACACCATTAAATCAATGATTGTGCTCAATAAGAATGCTGCAAGTAGAATTCAACATGAAAGTAAACCCTTTCTCAAAAAATTGAGAAACAAGGATTCTTGGGATAAGGTCAAAATTGCAATGGAGAAAAGTGCTACTAAGAATGGTATTTCTTTTGAGCAATTGTTAGCAGAAATTACGGCATTGCATCGAAAGACAATCAGGAGGTACAACATTTTTTATCAAAAAAGTGCTCAACCATCTAGTAGAGTAAAAATGCCAAGTTCTCTAGAGAAGGAAGTTACAGAAAAATTGGTCACGATAAAAAATTATTGCCTTTTGGTCTATGAGGAAGGAGCTAGGTGAACCAAGAGCTCTTGTAGAGTATGGAGATAATGAAGAAGATAGTGAGTTTACCAAATTTTTGAATATAGAGCATCCAAATGAACAAGAAGATAAAGAAAGTGATCATGAATCTAATGATGATAGGGAAGAAGGAAGCCATGTCAATTTCAAACTTGGTTTAAGTGAGGCCACAAAAGAAGCATATACTACTAGAGCAGTCATAGCTGAAAAAATGGGTTATGAAGGTGGTCCTTTGGGATCCCAAAGACAAGGCCCTTGGACGGTAATAGATGTAGAGCATAGAAAAGCAAGTGATTTTTTTGGCCTTGGGATTAGAGGTGAAAAAGTAGACCTAGGGCATACAAGACAATTTGTTAGAGCTTCAAATCCTCATCCTCATGGTAAGAGACAATCACAACTAGGAATGTATGACTCTGGTGGCGATGGTATGGGTAGTATTACTCGTAGTGGTCAACATGTGCTACAACAATAAACTACACACAAGAGGACAACAATACAATATACCAAAGAAACACCAGGTGATCAAGGCATATAGAAGATGCAAAGGATTTTGGCAGGTCCAAGTCACACTACCAATGGATCCACCACAAAGGAGTTATTTCTAGGCACCCACCCAGTGCCAATTAGTCTGGCTATGACATCTTTAGCAACTACAAGTACTACTACTCCTATTCCTTTGCATTCAAGCATTCCATTGTTCCTATGTCCCTAGGTTTTGATTACATTGAAGAGTTTAAAAATAAATTAGACATGAATAAAAAAGAAAAGAAGCAACTGATGGAGAGTGCATCTGTTGTAACTTCAGAGTCTGCCACAAGCATGGTATTACCCACATTTGACAAAAATAAAGAAATCATGGAGTACACATTTCTTGTTCCCACAGTTCAAGACAAACCAGCAAATCAGATGGCTCGATCTAAATTCCAAGTGAACAATATTCAATTTAACTTTTCTAGACTCAGAAATACTGAAAAAATTAATGTATCAAAGAAGAACAATGAATTGGTGTACACATATTTGCTAAAGCAAGATAGAGAGAAAAAAAGGTTGCAGACTCAAATTGAAAAGTTACAGGAAGACCTAGCAAATGTGAAAGCAAAGAGGAAAGCAACAAATAACAAGAGCAATGAATTAGAAAAAAGAATAAAAAAATTTGCCTCTGCATCAACAAGCAAAGAGGATAAGCAGAATGAGACTGCAATGAATGAACTGAAGAATAGTCTAGATGAGAGCAACAAGAAATATGATGATGAAAAATCCACTTCAGAAAAACTAATAGTAAGCATTGTGAATGGAAATGCATAGTGGGAAAAAAAATTGGAGAAGGAGAGAAAAATAAATGAAAGATTGGTGGCAAAGGTGATGGACGCAAAAAATGAAATTGAGACTTGTCAAAATAAGTTATCTGCATTTTGTAGAGAGACAATGAACCATATGAAACAAAAGATCTGGGATGAAATAATGCAGAGGATTGATCATTTGTGTGACATGTTTCAATTGACTGATGATATCAGACAACATCATAAGAAGCTTATTAAATATTTAGTGGAAAACAAAAATGTGTCGGCATTAGAGAAATATGCAAAAGAAATTCAACAAATAGTCTACAAAGCTAGTGACAATGTTTTAAAATCAAAAGGGATTACTAATTGGCTTGCTACATCAATGACGTTGTCATCTATCATTGAAAAGTGTTTGAGAATGCGTGAAACAAAGGAATATTTGAATTTGGTTGCAGACAAGATGAAGAAGGTGGATGAAAAGGTAAGGAACTTCACAAAACTTGGTTTGCTAGAGGTTTTTGAGACAAATGAGTGATTCATTGGAAAGAATGATTTCAGAAAGAAGATGGAGGATGCAATAAAGATTGATTTGGGCCAGTTTCCTCAGAACCCAGATGTGGCGAACTACTTGGATTCTATCAAACCATTGCTAACCTTGAATGTAAAATTGACTGAAGAATGCAAGATAGGTTCTAATTTGAATCATGAATTGTTTAACAAATCTTCAAGTCAAACAACATTAGTTAGAACAAATGACAAATCCACCACCTAAATAGTGGAAGTTGCTAGAAAAGGTGTTGTAGTGATTTGATTTTTGATAATATGGGTTCCCAAGTTCCAACTCAGGTCTGTGCAGAGTTGTCTTTGTTCCAACTCAGACTTCAGTAATGTGTCAATGTTAAATAATAAATTATATGTATTATTTATTTTTTCATATGAAGAAAAAGTCTAATAGTGGTTTCAACTACTAGATACACTTCAAATGACTGTTGATGTTCATTTTTGTATATGCTACTAAGACTATTGCTAATATATTCTTAAGCATTGAGCTGAGTGATGAATTGCTTAGTACATGTTCAAGTTTTACTTTTAACACAATTAAAATATGAACTATAAGGTGACTTTAATTCCAGGCATCCATAATCTTAGTTAAATTGCATTACAATTCACTGATCGATACTCAATCTCCATGACTAGTACTACTTATCAGAACCACTAAACATTTATATGAATTCATGCTTTAATCAAGGTACTTTAACTGGTTCATTAAACTAGATCCAGAATTAAAACATACATCAATGCATAATGACAAAGAAGATTAATGACATGTTGTGGTTACTATCACTCAAAGTCGCAGTTTTGGTGCTTTTCCTAACCTTAGTCGCTAGTACTCAGAGATTGATAATTTATATCCTTATCGGTCACTAGTCATCAGAGTTTTATAATTTATAACCTTGTCACAGAGTTTTGAATTTTCATAACTTCCCGATTCCTTGAGTTTGTTCACTTTGTTGAGTTGCAAACTTGCAAGTATTTCTAGTTTCTTGGACCTTGGTCATCTTCGTAGTCGGTGGGTCGGAGGTTTCACAAACTTTGAAACTTCAGACTTTGGTTCTAAGGTTTCTAGTTTTAGCGACCATGCGACATTATGGAGTTATGTACGAACTAAACTAGAGTTGTCTTTTGAGGAATTTCCAAAAGAATGCATGTTTCAAGGCTATCTTTTTGAGGAAGGAAATTGAATGCCACATTCAATGAATGTCTTATAAAAAATAATGGCATAAGTGTGTGGCGAAGTTTTACTCAGACATCTAGCCTACATTCTCGTTCTTTGGCAAGGCCAGTACTTCTCAAGTGCAAACATTCTTTTTACTCAAACATTTATCCTGCATTCTCATTCTTTTCCAAGGCTAGTACTTCTGAGGTGCAAACATTGTTTCTCTGTGAATTTGCATTTTGCTCTCATGCAGAGTGAATGTACGATCAACATAAGGGATACAGAGCTCAGACCTTTTAAGTTAGAAGAATTTTGGGTGCGCCTAGAGAGAGACAACAAGTTTGAGCTGAATATAAAACTCTTAGAAAGTGGGCTAGCTCAAGCTAGAGGGTATCTGAAAGCTGTGTTGAGTGTGGACCTGATAAGTGCATGTACGAGAAGGTACATTCCGCAGACACGGGAAATTAAATCCGTGGACGGGACTATAATTGCAAAAATTTCTCCTGAAGTTGTTTCCCAAGCGTTGGGGATTCCAAAAAGGGAACCTCTAGAAGACATGTCTGTCACAGTGGTAGGTGAATTTTTTGAAGTGAATAAAGACTGGTGTAAGCACTCCATGGCCAAAACCTAGCTGAAGACTGAAAGGAAAGGTAAGACGCAACTGCCAAATAAACTCAGAAGATTACATTTTAAGGGAGAAATTGTAGATGCTATTGCTTTATTGCACCATGTTGTTGGGAATAAACAAGTTGAGTTATTTGAGGATTGGATGTACCGGTTTGATGTAGAGGGTCAGGGACTTTTAAAGAAACACTAGACAACAAGACTAACAATGTTTTCACTTCTCAACCTTTCAACTAGACACCAACCTGAAGATAAGGCCTCAACTTTGCATTCATGACTTATTTGTGACCCTTGTGGTTCCAAACCATTGGAATGGTCTCAAAAGACTCAACCTAACCTAACTCAAAAGGTTCTCAATCCCTAACCCTCTATTTTGAACAAAACTCACCTCTACTCCTCAACTAGCCTTCTAGCCCTATTAGGCCTTTGGCGAAGGATTCTTGACTTTTTCCTCAAACTTTCCAAATGAACCTCCAATCTAATGATTGTTTTAGATGTGGTTTGTGATGAAAAACATCATATCAACTCCTTGGTATCACTTGTTTCAGACAATCTTTCTTCAAAACCTGTTGTTTCCTCAAAACTAGGCCTAATTAGCCCTATTTTCAAAGCAACCCCTCTTTAAAGTTGTCCCCTGACCTTGAAACTCTCAAAAATCTTCCAAAACATTCCCAAACCAAATATTTTCAGACTTTTAGTCTTCTATGTTACCTTTAACATGCCCAAATACAAAACCCTCCCTAAATTAGCTTAAAACTAGGGCTTTTTGATTCTAGGACTTCCAAACACTTACAGGTCTTAAATTTTGACTTTTCACCATTAATTCAACATTGCTCAACTATTTCAACTCAAAAATATACCTCTTGTTAAGGAAGATCCTCCACTGCTATACCTTAACCCCCATCCTCATGCACCTTGCACTGTCAAAACTTGGTGTACACTGTATAATTCTTCTTCCCTGCACTTTTGGATTGTTAGTTTGATATGATATAGGTTAATTATGATCCATTTCATTGGTCTCAATCATACATTCCCACGAAATGGATCATTCATCATGAAAAACCTTCAAAATTAGTGCAATTTATGTGTTTCCTTGAGGACAATCAATGTATTGTACAAGAATTTGATTTCTATTATCTTTTAGAGAATACAAAGGTTTGAAATCATACAAATACAAGTCCTTAATCCATCAAGATGAATCAAACTTCAATAGGAAATCAAGAGACCACCAAAAAGAACACAAAAGAATGCAAAAACTGTAGTTTACTGCTTTTTTCTGAGAACAGTCCGTACAACCCTTATTCAAAATGACCAACCTCCGTACAAGTGATTCTCCTGGGGTTATAGATCAATCCCCCAACTTTCCCAACCAATTAGAGTCGATTTCCATTACATTAAGGTTGATTAAACCCCTAAACTCACTTACCCGCCCAAACTAAAATTTAAAAATTTGAAATTACAAACTCTCATTTTATTGATTTATACTGACTAAAAACTATCTAAACTTCAATATATAACCATAATTGATCTAATTAGAACATTATAAACCTACCTACACCTCTTGGACACTATTGGTCCACTTACAAGGTTCTTTGGTCCTATGGTCCTTTCAGGACCCTTAGGACTTTTAACATTCTCATTACATCTATTCACACCAAATGCCGTTATAGGCTCCAAAAGGTCATAATTGATGTTTTGACTTGCTTGAAGTGTCCTCCTGACCCCTGCATGCTCCTAATCCTTGAAGTGTTCCTTAAAGGACTTGGGTGCTCCTGCACCATTCTCCCCAAGAAAGAAAAAACTCTTGCCCCAAGAAGTGTCCCATGTGTTGCCACCAAAAGACCCTTTGCTCTCATGTATTTTCATCTTCCAATGAGAAGGCATGTAGTCTCCCAAAGTCACTGTCTTCCTCTTCTGCCAATCTGCATTCTTGACGGAATCAAAATATGGATTAGTGTGTCATGTTTGCTGCTTGATAACAGTAGGTTCTTGTGCCCTGCTCCTGCCCTCATTCCACTGTCTCCTTTGTGAAAGGACTCCACCATTATTACCCTCAATCATAGGGAATTCAATGCCTCCAACCGTGATACTGTCCAAATCCCACAAAGTCTGATTTGAAGGACTATCCACCTCATAACCCTGCTGCAACTTGTCTTTTTCCAACTTACCAATGTCTTCCCCTGTTTCACCCTGCTTATTCACCTGAAAACTCTTCTCAAAAAAAATCACAAAATTATCATTAGACTGCTCCAAAGGTAAAGGAACCAACTGATATCTAACATCTCCTTTGTGAACCAAATATGTGTTAAGAAATCCATCATGCAATGTCCTTCTAGCATACTGCCATGGCCTTCCCAAGATGATATGACCACAAGTCATTGGAATGACATCACAAAGCACCCTATCATGATATGCTCCAATTGAGAAATCAACAAAAGCTCTCTTACCAATCTCTACATGTTGTCCTTGAGTTACCCAAGTGGCCTTGTAGGGAGTAGGATGATCAAATGTTTCAATCCCTAGCTTGGTTATCATATCAAGTGAAACTAAATTGCTATGTGACCCTGAATCTATGAGCAATCTGCAAATCTTACTAGGACTGAGACAATTTGTTTTGAAAATAGTTACCTTTGGTTCTTGATGAAGTCTTTCTCCTTGCTTGATCATAAGAAACTCACCATCAGTCACAGGGTCTGCCATAAATGTTTTTGGTTCCTCCTTCTTGTCTTCTTCTTCTTGTACCAAGTTAGCTCTCCTTTCTCTTCCCCTATCAGCTTGTTCCCATTTAGGACACTTGAAGGAAGGATGCCCTAGTTCATTGCAATTGAAACATCTACCTGTGAATGGTCCTCTACCTTGTCCAAATCTGCCTCCTCCTCTAGGAGTGTATCCACCTCTTTGATCAAAAAATATCTCTTTTCCTTTGTCATTGCTGCTCTTATCATTACTGCCTTGTCCTTGCTCTCTATTACCTCTGCCCTTGTTTGAACTACCTCCTCTTCCACCATTGTTTGATCTTTCTTGATTCCTTTTCACCTTTTCTTCTACTCTAATGGCCAACTAAAAACATTCTCCCAATGTCCTTGGCAATTGCAAACCAATCTCATCTTGTAGATTGTACCTCAAGCCATTGATATACCTGGCTATTTTCTCATCCTCTTCTTCATAACCTCCTCTAATACTAAGCTTGTGAAATTGCTCAGTATAGGACATAACATCCAAGTCCTTTTGCTTTAAATTCTGCCTCATCCTTTTCACATGAATGGAATAATCAGATGGTAGGAACTGCTCTTTGACCAAACTCTTCATCCTTGCCCATGTAGAGACTTTTTCCAATCCTCTAGCCAACCTATCATTCTGAAAACTAGTCCACCATGTCAATGTTGTGCCTCTCAACTTGGTTTTGGCAAACTTAACCTTCCTCTCTTCATCCATCTCCTCAAACTCAAAGTAGTTTTCTAAGGCATCAAGCCATCCCAACACCTCTTCACTATCCATCTTCCCTTGATAGATAGGCAAGTCTATGTGACTCTTCCCTCCATGACCTTGTACTGCCTTCAACAATCTCAGTAACCTCCTTTCCTCAGGGTCATCTGTCTCATCTGCTTGCTGTTCTTGATTTACCCTCACATTCTCTTCATCTTCATAATTGTTTTCTTGGTCTTCTTGTTCTTCTCTCCTCCTACTCCTCTCAAGGTTATTTATCCTTTTTTTCATGGTCTCTCTCTCCCTTCTCCATTTCCTTTCTTCTCTTGCTCTTGCTGCTTCTTGTTCCCTTATTTCTCTTCTCTCCTTTTCCAAGATTTCCTTCAACTCTTCCAACTCTCTTGCCAATTGGTTTTTTGGTGCCATTGTTGTTTCTCCAATCCCTAAAGGACCTACTCACTTCTCTGATACCACTCTAATGCAGAGGGTCAGGGACTTTGAAAGAAACACCAGACAACAAGACTAACAATGTTTTCACGTCTCAACCTTTCAACTAGACACCAACCTGAAGATAAGGCCTCAACTTTGCATTCATGACTTATTTGCTTCCCTTGTGGTTCCAAACCATTGGAATGGTCTCAAAAGACTCAACCTAACTTGACTCAAAAGGTTCTCAAGCCCTAACCCTCTGTTTTGAACAAAACTCACCTTTGCTCCTCAACTAGCCTTCTAGCCCTATTAGGCCTTTGGCAAAGGATTCTTGACTTTTTCCTCAAACTTTGCAAATGAACCTCCAACATAATGATTGTTTTAGATGTGTTTTTTGATGAAAAACATCATATCAACTCCTTGGTATCACTTGTTTCAGACAATCTTTCTTCAAAACCTATTGTTTCCTCAAAACTGGGCCTAATTAGACCTATTTTTCAAAGCAACCCCTCTTTAAAGTTGTCCCCTGACCTTGAAACTCTCAACAGTCTTCCAAAACATCCCCAAACCAAAGATTTTTAGACTTTTAGTCTTCTATGTTACCTTTAACATGCCCAAATACAAAACCCTCCCTAAATTAGCTTAAAACTAGGGTTTTTTGATTCTAGGACTTCCAAACACTTCCAGGTCTTAAATTTTGACTTTTCACCATTAACTCAACATTTCTCAACTATTGCAACTCAAAAATATACCTCTTGTTAAGGAAAATCCTCCACTGCTATACCTTAACCCCCATCCTCATGCACCTTGCACTGTCAAAACTTGGTGTACACCGTATAATTCTTCTTCCCTACACTTTTGGATTGTTAGTTTGATATGATATAGGTTAATTATGATCCATTTCATTGGTCTCAGTCATACATTCCCATGAAATGGATCATTCATCATGAAAAACCTTCAAAATTAGTGCAATTTATGTGTTTCCTTGAGGACAGTCAATGTATTGTACAAGAATTTGATTCCTATTGTCTTTCTGAGCATGCAAAGGTTTGAAATCATGCAAATACAAGTCCTTAATCTATCAAGATAAATCAAACTTCAATAGGAAATCAAGAGACCACCAAAAAGAACACAAAAGAATGCAAAAACTGTAGTTTACTGCTTTTTTCTGAGAACAGTCCGTACAACCCTTATTCAAAATGACCAACCTCCATACAAGTGATTCTCCTAGGGTTATAGATCAATCCCCCAACTGTCCCAACCAATTAGAGTCAATTTCCATTACATTATGATTGATTAAACCCCTAAACTCACTTACCCGCCCAAACTAAAATTTAAAAATTTGAAATTACAAACTCTCATTTTATTGATTTATACTAACTAAAAACTATCTAAACCTCAATATATAACCATAATTAATCTAATTAGAATATTATAAACCTAACTACACCTCTTGGACACTATTGGTCCACTTACAAGGTTCTTTGGTCCTATGGTCCTTTCAGGACCCTTAAGACTTTTAACATTCTCATTACATCTATTCACACCAAATGCCATTATAGGCTCCAAAAGGTCATAATTGATGTTTTGACTTGCTTGAAATGTCCTCTTGGCCCCTGTACACTCCTGATCCTTGAAGTGTTCCTTAAAGGACTTGGGTGCTCCCGCACCATGGTTTATCTTGATAGTTTGTGATGAGAACACTTTCATTGACTGGGCTGAAGTTATTTGCTTCCATTTGAATGAGAAATTAATTAATTTCCATAAGACTGCTACTTTATGTATGTGTTCTTACCTAACTTACATTGTAGGTAGTCAGATTTCCTTTTGGCCAGGGTTGGAGCCGCAAGGAATCCCAGCTTCTAATATGCCTGTGTATAAACGCTTTCCTCAGTTCACTAAAAAATTTGGAATGGATGATTTTTGTCATGTTAATGATGCATTTTTAATGGAGGTCATGAGGAAGCTGGATGGAAATCCAAAAATGCGCCTTTCCCCTGAATCCACTTGTCTTTTTATCTAAATATGGGAGTTTTTATATCCAATTTGATAAGTTTTCCTATCTGAGAATAGGTGGTTTTGAGAAATCCCCATTGAAATTACCTCAGTATCCTAAAGATTTAATGATATTTTTGGAAGTTTTTTGACAAATGGAAATGGTTAATATTAAGTATACGAACATGGGGAAACGAGGGTATGCCTTCCCATTGGAGACCCCTTCTTTTTTGTGCAAAACAAACCAGATGGCCAGGGGAGCCGAAGGACTTCTCAAGGAATATAACCTCGAGAATTTGTCTATGAGAGCTAATTTTGACAGTAAGCATTTTGTAAAGTAGAATCTCTATGGAGGGAGCTCATATTGACATCACCCATCTATCAAAGATTTCTGGGAAGATTGTGTCGATGAGAATGAAGTTTTGAGAAGAGATTATATGAGGCTAACGCTAAAACAAATACAGGCTTTCGGTCTTCAATTTAACATTCTTGAAAGTGTAGCTGAGGATTCAACAATCTTAGATCTTGGATATGAAAAATTTCCCAATAAATCCCACCCTAGGGTTGATTGGAACCAAAGTGAAATTTTAGATATGAGGGTACATGTTGCCCCAATGCTTAAAAGAACCTAGGACTGGTTGGATGGGAAATGGCGGCAAGTTGCTGGTCCTGTTTAGGAGCCGAAGTCATCACAGAAGAATGAACAGGGGTCTACGCAAGCATCTAGTGCAAGTGTATCATTAGGGAAACCCTCTATTAGGTCATCTAGTGCAAATTCTCAATCAGGAGGTGATGGTGATAGGCCACAAGAAACAGTCAAGTTGAAGAGTATCTGTGAACAAGACAGTGTGCTTTCTCCTACCCCTAAGAAGAATACCAATCAAGAAAAACTTCAACTTGTGGCTGTAGATTCTAAAACTATCTTTAAACAGATTGCTGAAGATAATATCTTTCCTCCTATTTTTGAAGACTCTGAAATTTCCTCTTCTCTGCCTGATAATCCACCTTTCACTCCTACCGCTCCTAAAGATACTATTACTGGAAAAGAAGATTTGGTCTGGTACTAGCCTCCCAAGGATGGCTGAAAAAAGTAGTGGAGAAGAAGAGAAAGTATACTCCTACAATGACAGTTGGAGTGGATACAGCTGCAAATTTACTTCAAAGCTCTTCAAAACCTAAGAAAGCCAAGAGGATGCCAAGGATGGTGACTGATGCTACTTCTATAAATTAAATGTTACAAATTGCTGACCCTGTCAAGGATTTAAATGAAGATGAAATAACAGCGATGGATGACAAAGTCACACATGTTGATATGGGGCCTCCAACACTGGAAGGTGATATGTACCATGCCAATTATTCAATCATTACCCTAATTAAAAGAGTGAAAGAACAAAGGAAAGAAAATATAAAACTGCAATCTCAAGTCCTCGCATTGAGTAACTTTCTTTCTTCCATGGCCACTCCTCCTACATCTGATGAAGCCTCAAGTTCTCAGCCTTAGGTAGAGGGCATCAATGTCCTCACCATAGAGAAAATTAAAAATAATTTGAGCTATTCCAAAGCTACTTGTGAGGGGATCGAAACAATATCTCAAGAGGCTATCTTCTTTCTGAATAAATATTTGTAGTTTTACACTCGAGTTCTTGACAAGAGGAAGGAGTTAGTAGAACTTCAGGATGTCAGAAAAAATCAAACTAGTCTCTATGTGCTCTCTGAGGAAATGAAAGAATTGAACTCTATGGATCTGAAGATATTAATTGGTGAGAAAATTTTGAATAATCCTAAGGAGCTAGACCCTTCCTAGTCAGATTCATTAGAATGGAAATTGAATATATATGATAATCTGGTGAATGAAATTAAGAACACACTTGAAAAATATTATGAAATGTTGGAGGAAATTAAAAAATATTTTCAAATTCTGGGAGCACAAATTATTGATGAGTTTGATGAAAGGATTCTAGATATAAGAGAGATCTCTCTGAAGTTTAGAGAGAAATCCAATAAAGAAATATTTGATCCTGCTATAGTGGCATGGGAGTCCTTCTTGAAACTCAGTGCAATGGAGCTCCACCTGAAGGCTTATAATTCTGGAGAAGAGAGAAGATCTCAGATGTTGTTTGATTCTGAAAAGGATTTGGGAAAATGGAGAACCAGGTTACATATTACTACAATGCCAGGGAGAAAAAACATCACCGCAATTGTCACCAAGTACCAGGAAAATAGGCAAAGATTAAAGGCACAGGAGGCATTACTGAAGGAGAAGGAGGAAGAAAATATTGAAAGTGGAGGAATCAATGTTGTTTAGTTTTTAGTTTTTATGTTATTTTCTTTAATTTGGCTCTCTTGATACTTCTAAGACTTTTTATTTTAATTTCTAAAATGGTTCTCTTCAAGGAACCGTTATCAAGACAAAAAAAACTCTGCTATTTTTATTTTTTTTGTTATTTCAATATAGAAAGACAATGGTGAAGTTCATGCATGCACAATATTTGAGTTATGATGTGTACTTTGTGGATTTATTGTGCTTTTGCTGAGTAGTTTGCCAGTGGATTGTCTATCACTAGAATGATAATTTTTTGGTTAATTTCATTGTTGTGGAATGTTTATCTGTGAATAAATATTTTATGGTGATGGATGCGTAAGGAGTTCTCTAAATAATTTAGGTGATTTGGTAGTTTAAGCTTTTATTGTTTAAGCTGTGTGGATGTCTTTATAAGTTATTTATGTTGAATTGTTAGCTTATGTTAGCTTATAAGTTATGGATGTTGAACTATTAACTTCTATTCAACGAATGGATTAATATTCTTTGAGTTATTTATCAAAGATTTTGTGAATGGCAATGCAATAGGAATTTATGACTTGAGTGATAAGTGTTGTTCTTTAAAAATGATGCAAAAACACATATCAAATTCAATACCATGGAATACAATATAAAATATTAAATATCACTATTTCATGGAATACAATATAAAATATCATCAACTAAAGTTTGGAATATGATTCATGAAGTGCAATATAAAATAAAATATCATGAAGTGCAATGATTCACAATTTCAATTTTCATTCAATATAATATAAAATATCAATAACTACAGTTTGGAACAATGGAAATTAATTCATGAATCTTGTAGTGCAGTATAAATACCTAAAATCTTCTAATTCTCTTCCATTTCCCAAATGGAGTCAAGGTCTTGAAACTGACGTTCAACATCAGATAGAGTAAAAGAGTCATCTTGAAGCTCTTGATTCTGAGTCTACTCTTCACCTTCTTCGGTCTGTGTCTCAATTTCAACATTCACTATGTCATTTTCATCAATTTCATATGTCCCAGTCTCACTGCCCATGGCAGTGCCACCAGTACCAACCCTTGGAATTGGAGTGTTGCACAGACTGGTCACTCTTCTTTCACATGTGGACCTCCAAATTACGAGTGCCCTATCAAAAGGGAAAAAATTAATATTATACGCAGTTCCTTTCATCCTCAAGCAATTTTCCAAATTCTTGTCTAGTTTGTTTCTTAAATTTGATTTCAAAAACCCTAATGTACTGAAAACTTTCTCATACTGCACTGACCCCAATATCATTGTTTGACATAAATCAACATGTTTGAAATATTTTGATATCTTATGACACAATATTTCACTCTGACCTAAGTTTGTCCAAACCCTTTTTATTGATCCCGGTTCAAAGGCCTTGTCCTTGCCCATGGATTTATACTAGTCCTTAATAGCTACTGCAAAATAATTACATTGCTTTCTTAGCTTATCTTCATTTAAAATTCCTTCTATTTTCTGCTCATTGATTGTTACAGTTTTCAAAAATTGTTCAATCAAGATTTTTACTTGAGCATGAAAAAATATTGGGTTATCTCAGTTTTTCCAAAAATGAGGATACATAGTACTCATGGCTTCAAGTATTTCATCTCGAGGGAATATATCACGAATCTCTAAGGAAAGAGATTTTACAATTTCCTTCAAATTATCACCAATAGATTTAACAATGTCTTTAAAATCTTCCTCATTAACAGGTACTTCTTTGCTAGAGCACCTGGTAGTCTTACATCAGTACATTTGTATCTCATATCCACATAGACAGATACATAAGTGCCCACTTCCATTAAACTGTAAATAATTATTAGGATCATTCAAATCAATAATTTTCTAGCACAGGTTATAATCTACGCCATCTTGTGTTAAATCTAGATATAGATGATTGAGGGCTAAGCATGTATGTTTACGTAGATTAGCATATTCATTAATATACATAGCTCTGTCTTGGGCTTACTTCACAAGACTGTTCATTTCATCCAACATGGGGAGAATACTAGCTAAAGTCAAGAGTGTCTCTATATCGCTTAACCTATGTAAGAGGTTAGGAGCTTTTTCTACCATGCTGCAGTTTTCGTACATCATTCCAATCAAGGATTGATATTCTAAAAGAACTCATTGCGCTAGTCGATGCAGGGAGATCCATCTGGTATCGACATCCTTGAGAAGCTTATTTCCTGGTGTTATTCCCTCAGCAAAATTCTAATTTTTTTTGAAATGTTTGGAACTTTGGCAGAAGTATGCATGGATCTTGTGGACTAGATTTTTAACTTTTGATACTGTAGGAAACTTGCTTACAATTTTGAATGCCAAATTTATTATGTGGGCCATGCAGTGAATTCCAAGCATGTATGGTGCAAAAGTAGTTTGTAACTTTGTGCAAACATCAGTCCTTTGACCTTGCATCACTGCAGCTCCATCAGCTCCTACACACACCAACTTTTTTGCAATTGTCAACTCATCCATACCTACAATTTCATTCAAATATTTCTTGACTAGTTAAAATATATTATGCAATGTTGAACTGTCCTTCATTTTATGAACACAAAGAAGATGAGCTTGGTGAACATGTTGTTGTACAATATACAAATGCATACAGACCCAAGAAGTATTGTCTATCACAATGAGTTCATCTAAAGATAATGCAATGAAGTTTGACTCTTTTACTTTCTCCTTTAAATCTTCCTTTTCCACTACAACAAGACACTTTTCCCATTCCCATCCAGTGTTTACTAACCAATGTGTGTTGGGATAGTGAGGAACATTCAAAAAAGATAATAAAATAGAATATTTTGGGTAGTCTGTCATAGGATGCCCTCTAGACAAAATATGAAAAACAACGCTCATCTAAACAGTTTTTGACATATTTGCTCCTTCCATTGCTTTTCCAAATTGAGCCTCAAGTGTACCTTTACATGCAGCAAGCTTCGACATGATTTGTTGATGCTCTTCATAATCTGCGACATACCTAACATGAAGACATTCTTCCTTTGATTTCCATCATAAGACTGATTGTTCCTTTCCGTCTATGATTTGTTTTCCATAAACTTTACCGATATGCCTTTCTATAGTGTCAATCTTTAGTTGCAACGTCTTGGGTTTTCCCAATTTCCAAGTACAAATCATACATTCGACATGTGTTGCTTTTTCAATATTATCTGATTCCCCCACTGCTACAATGAATGGGTACTTTGACAACCAACCAAGTTCAAAATTCCTTGTCATTTCCCACTCACACCCCCTTTTTGGTTTGTTTTTCCTTTTCTTGCTACCAACATCATCCTCATCCAATTCAATTATCTCATTCTAGCTAACCAAGGTATCCCTTGGAGCATCTTCTGCAGTATTGCCATCCCCATTTGAATTTGATACATTTTGATTTAAATCAATGGCAATCTCAACTTGACCTTCCACTGGAACTAAGGTATTTTGAATGCTACCAATATTTGGTGGAAGAGTTGATGATGTAGCTCCATCTTGACCTGATCGATCAGAAGCTTTGGAAATTCCAAAGTAAGACTGTGTGGTACGTCTAAGTTTTGGGAATTTTGATGGCCTCTGAGTCTCTTAATCTTCACCACACTGAAGGGCAGCAAGAGTATTTTCAACACCCTAAGGAGTGGTAGGAGTATTTTCACCACCCTGACCTTGAGGAGTGGCAGGAGTATTTTCAACACCTTGAGGAGTGGCAGGAGTATTTTCACCACCTTGAGCCTGAGGAGCGACAAGATTATTTTCAACACCTTGAGGAGTGGCAAGAATTGTTTCACCACCCTAAGGAGCGGCAGGAGCCTTACTGTTGCTGCTCGAGTTGCTCAACATATTAATCTTTGATTCGATCGACATATTCATCTCTCACTTCGAATAAAAAACAAGAAAAAAATGTCTTCTTGTTTAAGAAGGACAGAGAATAATAGTATAGATCCCATTCCCTACTCAATATCATCTTTCAAACTGAAGCAAGAATGGAAAAGAGATAAAGAAAACTTATTATTATAACTAATAACACTATGAAGAAATGATCAATGATCACTCACCTTTAAGTCTACATTTTCGGCTTTCGCTGACTTCTGAACCGAGAAGTAGAACCTCATAACCGAACAAAATGTGTAAGAATAAATGAAACTTTCGATTGTATTTATATCAATCCATGATTCCATATTTGGTGAATTCTACAAGATTTTTAAATGGTATATTAAAAATTTGGTGAATACATTGTAATTTTCAAGGTGAGATGTGTCCTCAAATTTAATTATTTTTTAATATTATTGGCGAAAATTGGTCCTCATAAGAAACTATTTATAAATTTTGATTGGCGAAATAAGTCTTCACAAACAACTATTTGTAAATTTTAATTGGCGAAATCAGTCCTGATACAATGTCATTTTAATAGTATTGGCGAATATGTAGGTGTTTTTTATTAAATGCTTCCGCGATTCAGGCGAAAATATTAGTCGGTCCATTTGAAATGCGTAGTTCGACAATGGCAAATTTCTTGCTTAAATATGCCTCATAAAAAAAATTATTGGCAAATCGACATGCATTGGACCTATGTTTCGTAAATTCTAGGTGATTTGGATACCCTGTGGGTGCGAGAAATTCATCAATTTCGAGTTGACCAATTCCTAGAATTTGCCAATTGGCGAAGATTCGCCACTAAAGTTTTCCCTAGTGGCTGACGACTATTTTTTTACCCAAAATTAATGAAACGAAAAAAGTTTTTTAAAGGAGATTCTCAACTTTCCATCGATATAAATTTTGTTTTAGTTTGAATTTAATAATTAATTATTATTCATTTTCTATTCAAAGTATGACTAAAGTCCTGATTGATAGGCTGATTGAAAAACATCTATAGCTTTCAAATAGTATCACATTTTTTGAATCCAAAACATGTGTCACATTCTATGTTTCACATACTATAGGATTAAAAAAAGAAAAATTGAATTTCATGAAGTTTTGACCAAGTTAAGGTGGTCAGGCATACGATTTTTTATATTTTTTAAATATTTGTAATAAAAATATCATAATTAATTATTTACTTAGAAAAAAATTACAAAAAGATATGCATCACATCAGGGCATGAGTCATCTACTTATATCTAAAATATTATAAAAAAATATTATCATTTTATTGTGGTTAGGGTGGTCAGACAGACACCTACTTCTTCTTTTTTCCCTGAAATTGAAGTACCACTGCATTGAAATTTCAAATTTTCACCAAATAGATTTTTTTAGAAAAAAAACCTAATAATTTAGAAACTACATTCAATTTGCTACAGATTCTATTCTTACATATTTTTGAAATAATATAGATAAATTATTCAAATTTTTACGTCAAGTTGCCTAACTCTGATATTTTTGAATTTTTTGCCACTTAAGGACCTATTTTTTCCATGATGATCCTACACATACCTGACTAGTGCAATCCGATATACACTAGGTGAGCCCCAAGGAAATAGGGTGAGAAACACACACTAGGTCTACAAGGTGTGAACTCACAGATAAGTGGTAGATGGGAAAGTCATGGTAGGTCTACAAGGTGTGAACTCATAAAAAGTTGGTAGATGGGAAAGTCATGCTAGGTCTACAATCTCCATATGTCAACCATACAAAAATTTATACCCCCTGATAACTTTGATAAGGTGCCACACAATATGGTAATAGATTTTCACAAGGCTAGCAAGTTGCATTATGCTAGACACTTATGATAAGGCTTTACTAACAAGCAAGTTATGTTATGTTTAGTGGTCAAGAATCAGTGTTAGGATAGTCAAAGGGGTTTATCTTAGTTCATGAAAGGTATCACCTTAGGGAACATCACAATTAATATCACCAACAAGAGAGGACTAGCAAAGGGATAAAAGATTCATAGCTTAGGGAATGCAAGCACTAGCATTGTCACCAGGAGGAATGTCATATGCCAAGAAAGGTGACACTCTTGAAGGACATCAAACCCAATGTCACCACCAAGAAGACACATCACTTCAATTGAGAAGACCACACTTTGAATAAAGTCATGGATATGTGCAGGATCATCATGGAAAAATAGGCCCTTAAGTGGCAAAAAAATTAGAAAAATCAGAGTTAGGCAACTTGACGTAAAAATTTGAATAAGTTATCTATATTATTTCAAAAATATGTAAGAATAGAATTTGTAGCAAATTGAATGTAGTTTCTAAACTACTGGGTTTATTTAAAAAAGATAAAAATATATTTGGTGAAATTTTTAAATTTCAATGCAGTAGTACTTAAATTTCAAGGAAAAAATAAGAAGTAGGTGTCTGTCGACCACCTAACCACAATAAAATGATAATATTTTTTATAAGATTTTAGATATAAGTAGAGGACTCATGTCCTGATGTGATGCATATTTTTTTGTAATTTTTTTCCAAGTAAATAATTAATTATGTTTTTTTTATTACAACTTTTAAAAAATAAAAAGACTTGTATGTCTAACCACCTTAACTTAGTCAAAACTTCATGAAGGGTATGTGCAAGATAATCATGGAAAAAACAGGACTTTAAGTGGCAAAAAAATTAGAAAAATCAGAATTAGGCAACTTGACGTAAAAATTTGAATAAGTTATCTACATTATTTCAAAAATATGTAAGAATAAAATCTGTAGCAAATTGAATGTAGTTTCTAAATACTAGGTTTGTTTTAAAAAAATAAGAATCTATTTAGTGAAAATTTAAAATTTCAATGCAGTAGTACTTAAATTTTAGAGAAAAAATAAGAAGTAGGTGACCGTCTGACCACCCTAACCACAATAAAATGATAATATTTTTTATAATATTTTAAAGATATAAGTAGATGACTCATGTCTCGATGTGATGCAATTTTTTTTGTAATTTTTTTCCAAGTAAATAATTATTTATGATTTTTTTATTACAAATTTTAAAAAATATAAAAGACTCCTATGTTTGACCACCTTAACTTGGTCAAAACTTCATGAAATTCAATTTTTCTTTTTTTAATCCTATATTATGTGAAGCATAGAATGTGACACATATTTTCAAGTCAAAAAATGTGATACCGTTTGAAAGCTATAGATGTTTTTCAATTAGCCTATCAATCAGGACTTTAGTCATAATTTGAATAGAAAATCAATAATAATTAATTATTAAATTCAAAGTAAAGCATAATTTATATTGGTCGAAAATGAGAATCTCCTTTAAAAACCCTTTTCGTTTCATCAATTTTGGGTAAAAAAAATCATCAGCCACATACCCATCATATTGCCACTTTTTGGCCCATCATGATCCTGCACATACCCTGAAATTCTTTTTTTTTTTTTAATCCTATAGTATGTGAAGCATAGAATGTGACGCATGTTTGGGATTCAAAAAATGTGATATTGTTTGAAAGCTATAGATGTTTTTCAATCAACCTATCAATAAGGACTTTAGCTATAATTCAAATAGAAAATAAATAATAATTATTTATTAAATTCAAAGTAAAGCATAATTTATATTGGTGGAAATCTGACAATATCCTTTAAAAACCCTTTTGTTTCATCAATTTTGGGTAAAAAAAAAGTCATCAGCCACATACCCTACAAAAACCCATCATATCGCCACTTTTTGGCCCATCATGATCCTGCACATACCCTCATGTCAATAAGAAAGCAATGAGTGGAATGCTTAATGCTCCCCACCTTAAAAAATTTGCTAAACACCATGTTGTGAGCAATTACTTTAAAGTAGAAAATGATAAAGGCCAATATATGAGAGCTTATTTGGAAAGACTTATTCCAAACATTTGTTTCCAAATAAAGCTACGTCACGAACATGAGGTTTCTCCCCATATGCAATCCTAAGATAACACATAAGGTATCTATGGATTTGGAGTCAACTTATTTCTTTTCTAACGTGCTATAATAGAGCTTGGAACCATCATCATTCCCCAAATACTAATGGAACAATGAACACAAAGGAGGATTGAAAAATAGAGAGTGAAAACAAAGGAATATCCTTTTTGGGTCAACATGGAAGACACCTAAATGTCTCAATTCCTTGCATCATACCCAAAAGGAAAACATAAAAAAGGTGAAAATAAAATGGTTACAAAATATAGAATAATGTCACAAAAGATTCACCTCCTTTGTATCCTTGCACCAATGGAGTGAAAAGTATCATCCAAAGTAGGATAAAAAACATAAAGACACACCAATCAGCACAATACGGGGGATCACATTATGCACATCCAATCATGAAAAGAGAAAATTCAACTCCTACAAAATCATGGTTGTTTTCATCTAAGCTCATGGAAGAGGAAAATAATAAATTCAACTCATTATGCACTTTCTCGTCAATCTTAACAATCTCGTCATTATCATCCAAATTTATCACAACAGGAGGTCTAATGATAATGTCCATAGAGGTTTCATGTTGCCATTGTAGGGAAGGTGGATAATCATCATGCTTTTTTTGAGTTGACATGTTTGATCTTCGATTTCTAGTGTTTTTTTTCTTCTAACTAACGAGAAATAACACAATGTATATTCCTATGGTCTTTAGCATTTTTATTTCTTTTCACATGATTTTTACATTGTGATTTTGTAGGAGTAGGTTTATCAACCATTGGTTATATTAGGAGGCGAAATGGGCATTGTATGGTTATCTCTTGGTCCCTTATAGGAAATAGGAAGAGGAATCATTGTTGATTTTTCTTGATTACTTTCAAGAACTTTTGGTTCAATCATGGATTTAGGAATGTTTCTAAGAGATAATTTTGCTATGCACTTTTCCTTAAACGTTTGGTAAGACTTGAAAAATAATTCAGGCTTGGTAGGCTTAATAAGTTACATGGGTTCAAGCAAAAAGAAATCCACTGAGAAATTCCCACAGGAAGGTAAAGGCTTAAAACCGCTATGATGCATAGTGGAAATTTCATTTCCAAATGGAAATTTTAAGCATTTATGTACCACCAAAATGACAACATCCATGGAGTGTAGCCATCGGTAGCCTAGATTCACATAGAATTGGTCTGAGGACAGGATGATGGAGAATGATACATTTAATTGCTTCAATCCAACTTTTAATGAGAGACTGATTGAACCTATCATAGGGTAAGAAAAAATATTACATGTGTTTTGATCCATGCTTTCGATTTTTCATTAGAGTCTTGGTAAAATTCATGCAAAAACAATAACTTCTTGGTGATCACATTCTCTACACACACTAGATAAATTAAAATCCCATTGGTAGGATTATCATTAATTCTTCCAGCTATGTAAGGAGGACCATTAGGTGCATGTTTAATAATGTCATGACACAATTTGGTTTGACCCTTATGAGATTGAATGCTAATGAGTTTGACTGGTCATAGTTTTTATTTCATCCTCATTATCACTCATGTTATCATTAGTCATGCCTTGTACATTGTCAACATTCATCACATCATTCTTGGTGTCACTAGCTTTAACAAATGAGATGTTATGATTTGGCACTGGATTAGTAAAGAATTACAAATTTTGGTTGGGTGGGGCAACGAACTTATTTCTTTGATCATTAACACCAACAATCTGGATGTGATTAGAATCAATGAGGTCTTGTACAATTTTTTTAAGATGGATACATCATTTTGTATCATGTCCATTTTGTCAGTGATAATGGCAAAAGAGATTTGGATTATGGTTCAGAGGTAACGACTCAGTGGTATTGAGGGTTCTAATGGGAGGTAAGGTAATTAGGTTCTTACACAGGAGTTGCAACATGATGAAATGAAGGGTATTAGGTAATGGAGTAAATTTCCTCTTCTTATTCTTGAATTGATATGGATGTGTTGTTTTTATAGCATCCACTTGAGACTCAACATGTTGATTTATTGGAGGTTCATTTATTTATATAAATCCTTTATTTAGTTTCTTGAATGGTTGGAAATTATTATGAAGAATGGGTTCAAATTTTGTAAGACGATTGGAGGAAATTTTCACTTCACGATTACTAACCAAATTCTCATAGTCATGTAGAGTCATGAATAAGTGAGTGAAGGAGGGAAATTTCAATATCCCAAGCTTATCTTGAATATTGGTTTGCAAGTTTTCAAAAACTTTCTTCGAATACCAACACTAGGAATCTTAATGTTTATTTGTGAGTAGAGCAATTGATAACATGCTATGAAATCAATGACATTTTCATCTTTATTTTTCTTACATTGCATTAAATCCAGTAAGGCTATCTTGGGACCAATGTGCACTTGGAAATGGTTGAGAAAAGCATCAAAAAGTTCATTGAATGAATGAATTGAATTATTTGGTAAAGAACAAAACCATTCCAAGGTTGTACCTTTCAAGGATCTAGGAAAAAGCTTAGTCAAGAGCTTGTCTTTGAAAATGAAGTCACTACATAAAGAATGTACATGTTGAGACATGGTTACTAGGATCTCCTTTACCATCTCATTTCTCAAATCTAGGAATCTCTATTCCTTGTGGCATTTGTGCTCTCAATGTATCCAATGATAATGGGCTTCATTTGACATATTGTGAAGGTTGGCTATTTTGATTTTGGTTCAATGTGGAAATTTTTTGTTGGATGGTTGAAACATTTTGCAAAAGTTGGTTGAGGATGAAATCATTGGTTGTGTTTTGAGATGGAGGTGAATAAGGTGGAGGTGTATATGTGTTGGGAGGACAAGTGAATTGTAATTTTGTGAGAGGTGATGGGTTAGGAGATATGATGGTTGCATTCACAAACTAAAAGGATTCCTAGTGGACATACCCAAAATTGGATTGATGTTGATAGTTGGTTTCCTTGTTGTAGTGATAGTTGAATGAGTGTGTGTAGGAATAGAGGCCATAGTTGTAGGGGATGAATTTTATTTCCACCTTGAATTTGAGTGTATCCCAAAGTCTAAGCACAACTATCCATTGTAGGAATATGATCATCAATTATATGAGCTAGGCTACATAAAATTTGTATTTCCAGTTTATTATGAAGTATTCTCCTCATGTTATCTATGATCTAGTAACCACAATACTAACAATATATATTAGCAAACACATAGTTTTGAAGTTTTCCTAAGGGTTTATCCATTTTTTTCAAGCTCACTTGAGGGACATGAGTAAGAATGGTTTCAACATCAATGGGATTGGAGGTCATGGGACATGTTAGTTCAAGTATGGATTCCAACATGGGATGACTAGTGTCAACACTATGAGTGAAAGAGTTAGAAAAACAAAGATCCATAAGTAATGTGCTAGCACGATATGCCATGAGTCTCAAACTATGTCTCACTGAATTATTAGTAATAGGACACCAGGTTGTGATACTCACACAAGTTTCACCAAGCTAAAAGTGTTCCCAAAATGGAGAAAAACCATTAAGAAAGTGTAGAAAACATAAAAAAATAGGAAACACAATGCAAGTATGTAAAAGATATTGCAATTTTTAGATCTATTATATAAGATTTACTAATTTTGGAATGCAAAATTCTAAAAATGGTGTCTTTTAAATGCTAGTTTTAATTTTGAATAATGATCCACTTATTTTGACCAATTGATGTGAATGAAAACAACTACAAAAAAATACAATTTTAGAAAGTGAAACTGAGATTTGTAGACAACAAGATATAAAGTAGGAAAAGATAGACTTATGCCAAAAAAATTGGAAATTGACCTGTACAAGCACAAATTCACCCAAGGGTAAATGGGTCTTTGCATAGGGGTTGGAAAAATTAAAGTCTAAGTTTTTGTGTTAATGTTTAAGGTCTTTGTTTCAAGTTGTAGACAGATTCTTTTTGTTACATGCTTCAAGAATTTAATGATTAGCTTCAAATTCAACTTGATGACAAACAACAAGCAAAATGACAAATTGTTTTATGCAATTTTGATTGAATGTTTTGATGTAAATGATTGAAAGACATTAATATGTAGACTACTATGCAATATTTTTAGATTTTTAATATTTTAAAAGATGTAAAATACAATTGTAAATGATGTAATATGAAATTATGAAACCCTAAATGAGATGCAAGACTAACTAATGAAAATCCTAGATCTAGGGTTTTACAAACTTCCAAATTAGAATTTATGATGCACAACATTAGGTTCACCAAAATAAAACAAATAAAAATGTATGTGATGAGTGTATGCATGAGGGTTTCAATGATGGAATGACCTAAAGGTTTGAACACACTTACACTTTTCCTAATTTCAATATAAAAAGAGATCTCCCAAGGATAGGATTGACTTTCAACATTGAGGTGAGTCAACCCTATTAGGAATGTTTTTTGGTTTCTTTGATAGAAATGACTAATTGGTACTTTTGGAAGAAAATTTAAAATCCGTTAAAAAATTAAATTGAATGACCGAACACTTGAAATGTAGAATATTATGATAAAAAAAATGCAAATAGTAATTTGTAGGAAGATCTGAGAAAGGCATAATGGTGTGCACCTTGACCGAAAAGTGGGTTCTAAGCTCTATAGCAGGACTAGTTCACCCTAGGAAAAAATGGGTCCTAGTGTAGGGTCCAAAATCTTATTTAATAGTTCTTAGATCCTAGATCTAAGCTTCTAATTCTATAGGTTTGACTATCTAAAAGTTGGAAATAAAATCTGAGTTTCCATGGCTTGACAACAATGATGACAACTTTGACAACTTTGCAAAATTACTTCTTAGAGGATTATGTTGATGATATCTTGGCTAAATCTATATCATGTCAAGATCATGTCAAAAGTCTCTATCAAATCTTTGAGCGAGTTCATAATTATAACTTTTGGTAATATGAGAAAGTGTGTCTTTGGTGTATATAGTGGATGACTTTTAGTTTTTATTGTGTCACGTCAAGGTATTTAAGTGGAAACAAAGAAAATCAATGCTATAATAAACATTCCACCTCCTAAAACCATTTCTCAACTTCATAGCTTACAAGGAAAGATTCAAAATATCCATCATTTTGTTTCATCAATGGTGGATCTGACTCTTCCATTCACTCAATTTCTTAAGAAATTTTATCATTTTAAATGGAATGAGGATTTGTCAAAATTCCTTTAAAAATTTAAAATAATATTTTTTCCTTGTATTTTACAACCAATTGTCTCAGGACATCCTTTTATTCTTTACACTTTTGCTTCATCTAATTCTCTTTTGTATTATTAACACAACATGATATGAATGGTAAAGAACATCATATCTACTATATTAGTCAAACATTTCAATTGATTATGAAACATGATATACAAATATAGAAAACAATGTTTGGTTCTTTCATTTCTCGCAAGTAAATTGAGACATTATTTCTTAAATGCTAAAGTGCATGTTGTTAGAAATTTTGATCCATTATAACATATTTTATCTCAAGCTAATTTATCTAGATGCTTGGAAAAATGGCTAATGTTGTTAAAAAAATTAATCTTGAATTTTTCTCTCAAAAGGTAACTAAGGTTCAATCATTTACTTCATCCATTTAGATGAGGATCCCACACCATTAGCTCTACCAAACCAAGAATCATTTATCCATGAGCATATCTTGAAGTTAGAAGAAGGAAAAACATGGGATTTATATTTTGATGGTTCTAAGTGTCAAACTAGCTCTTGTGTTGGGGTAATACTATTACCTCCCTTAATTAAGTGAATTCCCTTATCTTACTATCTCAATTTCCTATGCACAAATAACACTACAAAATATGAAGCTCTTATCACCAGTTTGCATGTAGTATTATCTCTTAATATCCAAAATTTTTGAATATTTGGAGATTCTCAATTAATCATAAGACAAATTAATGGATCTTATAAAAAAAAAGATCAATTATCCCAATACCATGACTTAGAATTAGAAAAATTAAAATTAGTTTCCTCATATACTATTGACAATAGCTTTTTGAAAGACAATCAACATGCAAATGCAATGGAAAGTTCCACCTTCCTTATATCCCATGAAAATTCATCTAATAATTTTAAATTTATTATTCATAATCTCACACTACCATCAATAGTAGAAAATGTTAAGGATGAGATATTATGTTATGCAATTAATTCAGATGAATGGTATTTCCACATATTTCAATATTTTCACAATGGAAAATTTCATAATCCAACTACAAAAACACCCAAGATCATATTCAAAATCTCACAACATGATATATACTTTTAGCTAATGTGTTATATCGAAAGGCATATAATGGCCTCCTTCTTTGTTTTCTTAGTAAAATATATATTCTTATTTCTTTTGAAGAAGAAAATTTAGGTGCTTGTGGAGGACATTTTAGTGATCAATATTTGATTCAAAAGTTAATTTGTAATGGATATTATTGGAAAAATATGGAGCAAGATTATTTTTCCTTTATTAAGAAATATCCTAAATTTCAACAACATAACAATTTGATCTATGCTCCTACTTATAAAGTTTGTTCCCATTTCTATTTGGACATTTTCTATGTGGGGCTTGGATCTTATTGGTAAAATTTATCCTCCATCTCAAATACACACTTTTATTATTATAGCTACATATTACTTCATGAAATTGGTCAAATCGGTTCCACTTCGATCCACAACAATTGAAGTTATTCAATCCTTTATTTTGGATAATATTATACCAAGGTTTGTTCTTCATTCTACAATGGTTGCAGATTATGGTACATCATTTAAGAATAAATAAGTGAAGAATTTCCTTGAAAATTTTGTATACTGCATCATTTTTCTACACCATATCACCCATAATGAAATGGAAAAGAAAAAGCATATAACAAAAAAATTGAGCAAGTCTTATGAAAAACTACTAACAAACATGGTCAATATTAGCATACTAATTTATCCTATACATTATGGGTTTATCACACAAGTGTCTGTACATTATGGGTACTACTCCATATAACCTTATATATAGCATTGATGCTATTATTCCTTTGGAGTTAGAAATTCCTTCATTGCAAATTTATCTCAATGGCATTCAATTCTAATAGAGAATAATAACTTCAACAACTTGAGATGCTCGATGAATAGTGTATGCATGGTGTCAAACACTTGCAAGCTTGTTTTAAAGCTATCCAACACAAATATAATCAAGGAATTATCCACCATTCATTTAAGATTGGTAACATGGTGCTATATGAAAATTAACATAATGTAAACATTTCACTAAGAGAAAAGGGAATGTTTAGCTTGAATCGGTTGGGTCCCTATGTCATCATTGAGGATTATGAATTAGGTGCATACAAGCTTTCTATGGTAGACAATGCACCTCTCAATGAACCTATTAATGATACACATTTGTGTAGATTCTATGCATGAATTATTTTCAATATCTAAGTAATATGTTTCTATTTAAAGCATGTAGATTATGTTACATAGATTTACTTTTTACTTAATATTGCATGGTTTATTCATGACAAACATTAGTGTGCCTTGGATTTTAGAGTAGTTTTCTCAAAATTTATTATTACTTGTTAGCATACTATTCAAAAATTTGTATGTCATGTTATTTAGATCATTATAGTATTTAATGGTTCAAATTAGATCATAATTGCATCTAGTTTTACATGTGTACACTTATACAAAAAAATATCATTTAATTAAATAGTTTCATTAAATTGTTTAGTTAGATCACATAATCCATTTACATATCAATTAGATCATTATTCTATTTCTTAAATAATCTTAATAAGATTGTCTAATTAGATCACAAATGTATCCAATTTTCTATATATGGAAATGTAATGCACATTACTAAATAAGATCACATGTAGTATCAAAGGAATTTAAGTAAAATACATACATAACAATTAAAAAAGCTCTCACACACAAACATATCATGGTATTTATATATCATTCTCATACTACCACACTGACAAAATATGGTGTATCATACAAAAATCATATCATCATCCTATATGCCTATGACTACTAGACTCCTTAGAGCTTGGTGGTGGTGGTTGACATGAGACTGTAGATCATGAGTGGCTCCTAGAACTAATTTATTGTAGTAAATTTTGGAGCTTGCCATCTAACTAGTGTATTTTGTTTCCAAAACTGATCTCTGTCAACTACACCCTATCAAGCTTTTCACATAGGTATGTTTACATCTCACCAATGATAGGAGCTTGAATTATCTCTACTCTTTGCTCTTCGTATGCAACTCTTAGCTCATCGTGCATAGATATAAATCATGCTATATCCTCATAAGCCTCTACATGGTGCCTTGTACTCTATGGTGTCCTATGCTCAACCTACACTAACTGACATAGTTATACATAAGAAATCATCTCTATCATCACTCAACCATTAAAGTCAAGCAATACTAGGTTCCAATTTCAAAGAAAAAGATAAGATAGTATCAAATAAGAACATCATATAAATTATAAATCAAATCTAAAATGTACCAAATGAAGATTCCTAGTATACTATAAAATCAAAAATAGAAGTGTATCATATCACTTAGATTTCTAACCTCTTAATGATAATCCATGTACATGCAACTATTGTGGCCATATTTGGGCTCTCTCCTAAGGCTAGGGACATGGCATTTTGTCTCTTCTCATCTCCCCATGATCGTAGATGTATCATCTCTTAGGTGTAGTAGGCTATACTTATGATACACGAGGGAAAGACTTATGCCTCATGTCAAGGGCATCATTATCTTCCTGTTGTTGTGGTCGACTGCTCATCCTCTTCCTCATCATGTTTTCTTGCATCTCCATCATCATCCTTTTCCTCCTCCTCATAATCTTCTTGATGTTGTGGTCATGACCCAAGATCACCATTAGGATGATCTACAATAAACATGGGATTTGGACATGCACTATCCCACCATCTAATGTATGTAGTGCTAAATATAGAATCATCTACCTCAGACACTAGATTTCTATCTCACTCCTCATTTTTTGAGTCACTCAATGAGATTTTTGTGATGGTCAGATGAGCTACGTCTAGTGGCCTAGTGCTACTATGATTCAACCTAAGATAGTTTGGTCAAGGGATGGGAACCCTTTCAATGCAACCAAATTATCTGATCACTCAATCATAATAAAAAGGCATTGATGTATTAGGTACTTATAGTGACCAACAAAGAAGTGATCATGTTGCATCCTTGAAAGCTACTATGACATTCCTATCCAGGGTTGTAAATTATTGTAAGGTCTCTAGAGAATGTTCATAGCATCTAATTGATCAATATAGCACATCTCTATATTGCCATGGCCTCTTGAAAGGGTAACAAAATGCTCAAGGATAGGTCCATGCTACTTGTATGGGGTATCTTATGGGTAACATGTAAACAATATGCTTTAACGCTCAAGCCTAGAGTGTGCATGTAATTAGACTTTATGTCTCATAATGAACATATCACTTGAGACTGTAAAAGAGGTGCACTAAGATGCTTCACCCCTAGGAAAACACGATCTATCACTCCTCCATTGCTCATATAGTATGAATGAGGCCCTCATACAAGTATGTGCCTCATCCATCTGGTGTGACTATTAATGCTATAGTAGTGATCATAATCTGATGAATAATAGATGTATTAAGACCTCCATATAGTAACCACCATAGCTGAATCTAGCCCTTTCCATCTTGTAGTATATCAAAATCAATACAATAGTACTGATCAGCTAGGATCTCATCTTAGGCCCTCCCGTCCTCATGGATAACAATCCTACCCTAGATGGGTAGTCGAAGAATGTGCTATACATCCTCTAATGCCACACCATTTCTCCCATCAATAAATAAAAGATAGAGCTATCTACATCTCATCACTCCATGAGTGTCATTAGCATCATGGCATCTCATGGTGGGCAGTGTGTATACCTAAAATAAATTGTCATCACATAGATCATGTTGTTATACCATAGAGAGTAGTGGGGAATGGTTGTGAATAAGAGTGTATACGTGACCCCCTAGGTGCTCTCGTATATGTGGTGGTCCCTATCATCCAAGAAAAAATATGATCTCATTATTTATGGATCAATTAATAAGTCAAAATAAAGGTAGCAAATTATAAATTTCTAAAAAATCTCTTCCTAGTCTAGGGTACCATTATTGGTCAAGAGCATCCTTAAGGGTATAGGGTGCCAAAGTTGGTCAAGGGTGTCCCCTTTAGCAAAAATCATTAAAAAGATCTAAAAAGAGAGCTCCTACCTACAAGGAAAGTGAAAATGTAATGTGCCTCTTATGGACTCGACACCCATCATGTGATGTACCCCCTCAGGGCCTTGAGCCTCGGTGTGCAATATTCTCATCATTACAACATCTTCACTCCTAAGAATGTTTGTCTTAGCTCTCAAGGTTCTCCAACCGAAAAAATTGAAATGAGTGGCAAAACAGTTTAAAAGTTATAATTTATAGCTAAATTTGGTAACATATCACTCATACCATATTATCTTAAAATCAACATACTTAGGATTGCAAAATTCAATTTTTTTTTCCATATATTGTGTTTAAATCGTGGTTCCACCCTCTGTCATGTTGTATACTTGTTGGTATTGGAGTTATGTTCCCATGACCCTACTAGAAGCATTTTCATCAAAATCCTAATTAGTTAAACATGGTGAGATAACTACTCTATTTACATCTCCATAAAGAAAGAAAAAACATAGGTGGTATACATCTACCCTTGAATTTCATTATATTTAGATTTTGTTGAATAACACATTTTTTTGTATGTCTGGGATGTTTTTTTATGTCTAACAAATTATTTTTATACGATAAGGTTTCTAATGCTATGGTTTACAAGTTACTACATTGGGGGTTTTGTTATCTTTTTGGTGAATGTTCTACATCCTCTATAGTATCCTTTTGGGTATCCTTTTATGATATGATTTACTTTTAGTACTTTAGCTTGCATATGCATGCAATGCCATATGGTTGCTAAAGTGGGGGCTAAATGTACTATCATAAATTATACTCCATTAAGGTGAAAGCACAATTTCACACTCTATTTGGAACTTTCTTTAGTAACCTCTCTAATAATGCATTTTAGAAAGTCCCTAGACTTGACCTTTCCTATCAACCCAAGAGAATGTGTTAGTGCTACCCTAAAAATTTCTTTGTTGATCAGATGTCACCAAGTTGACCTTGACAAGTGCTCGTCTTTTGATTATGTTCTAATCAAGCAGACCATAGACTTCCAAATATGGATGAGGTCTCCATTTTTTTTACATACAAGAAACCTTTTGACATAATAAAAAACGTCATTCTTCATGCTAGGCTAATAATAGTTGTTATTGATGAGTTTCTTTGCTAAGAACATTCCACTATTGTGTGCACCATATATACCATTTGTACATCCTATAATTTGTGAGATTAGCTTCTATTGTGTTTAAACATCACAATAAAAAACCATCATAGCCTTGAAAATAAAGTGTATCTCCTAGGATAGTATAATGGGTATTGCATTAGATGAAAGATTTGTGTTGAATACATGTGTCACAACCTTCTATTAATGAATGTATAATTATGTCAGATCAATTTTAAATTAGTATTTAATAAGTGAATAATGCTATTAAGATGGTATTATTTTAATAATCAATATGGTTAAATTTTTGGAAAAAAATATTTAATTATTTTAATAAATAATAGATATTATATAAATAAAAGGAAAACATCTATTATAAATAAATAAATAATATTTCTCATTTAGTTTTGACCCATTCACATTTGCCTCTTTTATGAATTGATTAAATAATTTAAGATGAATGATAGTTACAAAGAACTTGATTGCGATATAGTAAGAGATATTATAAAACTACTTGAGAGAGTGGGGCTTTTAAAACTGCCCTAAAATTTAGTAAACAAATTGAAAGACATGAAAAGATGAGAGAGATAAATCACAAGGTGTTGTGTTTGAGTGGAGTAGGCATGTGTAATCTTTTCTTGTAACAAACCAATTCCAGTAAATAGGAATTAAAAGGGAGTAGATTTTAGAGTAGAACTTCTATATGCCAAGGAAACTATAGAATGATGTTCCACATCACCAATTAAACTACATTTTTCTGCCACCTCACATGACTAACTGAAGAGCCAAGGATTTTGAATTCAACCCAATTTCCACGTTGTCAATAAAGGGGCAGTTGGTCGGCACCTCACTCACTGATTGCGGTATAGATGATGGAAGAAAACATTCATGAAGACCGATTTACCCATCAATTAGGGATAGGGAGAAAAATATAGGTCCATCATTGGAAAGGGAAGGAGAATGAGTAGATTTCAGAGAAGTCTAGGAGATTTGTTCAATAGTTTCTGATTCTATTGGTGAGAACAAATATCAGATTTTTTTGATGTGAAAAATTCTATTGCAGTTACTGATTATTAATCTCCTATCTAATACATAGATTATTTGACTCTGGAAAATTAATTCTCAGCAAATATCGAAGAATAACACAACTGCAACTTCACCAATAAAAACTCACAAGAATAGAGAAGAAAACATTCACAATAATGAACACAATATTTTTGGACAAATTGTCCGTGGAAAAACCCCGAAGGGAAAACCACTACTGCAGATGAGGAATTATATTAAACTTCAGCAAATTAAGGAATACAAAACTACTTGCCTCTTACTGGCAGAGCTCCGGCAATATCTTCTCCGGAAATTCTTCCCTCAATTTCTCCTGCTGAAATTCCACAGCTGCTATCCCCAACGCTATCACTGCGCCCTTGCTAACACTGCAAGACTATTTGCTCTCACTGCAATTCTACTTGCTATCACTGCAAGTCTACTTGTTGTTGTGTTCTCCAATTGCCCATTGATCCCCTTTTATACTTTTCTCATTGGAAAACCAATGGCCATGATTTAATCTCAATCAATGGCTAAGATTAAATAGACTCTAAAAACCCTAACTAACTGGATTCTAGAAGTCTCTAGGAGAATCAATTTATTTAATTACATAATTATCTAGACAACTCACCCTTTTGGAGGTTTCTAGAAAATAATTAAATAATTAAATGACACTTCTAGACAATGGAGACACCTGTCCAAGCTACATAAATTAACACTCCCTCTTAGCGAGGAAGGTGTTCTGCATGACACCCAACTTATCTCTGAAGAAGATGAATTTCGCCTTCCCCAATGCCTTAGTCAAAATGTCTGCTACCTGCTGATCTGTAGGTATATACTGTAGCTGAACAATCCCGCGCTGTACACAATCTCTGATGAAATGATATCTGATGTCTATATGCTTAGACCTATCATGAAACACCGGATTCTCAGTCAACTTGATGCAACTCTGATTGTCGCAGTGTATCACCGTAGTCTCAACCCTCTAACCAAACAAGGCCACCAGCAACTTCCGAAGCCATATCGCCTCACACGTCGCCATGCTAGCTGCTATGTATTCTGCCTCTGCAGAACTCAAAGCCACAGACTTCTGCTTCCTGCTGTACCAAGAGACAACTCCTGATCCCAAGCTAAAGCAACACCTTGAAGTGCTTTTCCTGTCTGTTGTACTGCCTGCCCAATCTGCGTCAGTATAGCCTATCAACCTGATACCATCACCTCGAGTATATTTGATTCCATACTCGATTGTACCACGCAAATACCACAACATATGCTTTGATGCCGTCCAATGCACTCTCTTCGGCTCCACCATGAACTGACTAAGATAGTTTACTGCAAAGGATATATCTGGCCTGGTGTTGACCAAATACATGAGAGACCCAATCAACTGTCTGTATAAGGTGGGGTCTACATCCTCCTCTCTGGATGTCTCTACCTTCTTCCAATTCGTGATCATAGGAGTAGACATGGCTCTGCAATCCTCCATCTCGAACCTCCTCAATATTTCGATGTAGTATTTCCCTTGTCCAAGGAAAATCTCTCCATCTGTCTGCCATACCTCCATGCCTAGAAAGTAGTGCATAAGCCCCAAAATCCTTCATCTGGGAACTTCTGGCACGGAGTGCCTCATGCCTCTCCTCGAGCCCCTAATTAGAACCCCATTAAAAACAAATTATCCACTTAAAGAACAAGAATGAGAGCTGCCCCAACCACCAAGTAGTAGAGTTATAAAGCTTCACTCTTCGAAGCCCATTCCTGCAGTATCTATCCAATGCGGCTCATACCATACAGGAGCCTGCTTGAGTCCGTACAAAGCTCTCCTTCAATGCGCACCGTGGGTTTCACTGTTGTATTACCCACAAAGCCCTCACGAAGTTTGTTCTATGTATCCTCTTTCAATTCACCATTAAATGCCGTCTTGACATCCATCGATGGATCGCCATCCCATCGTCTTTGCAAGAGATCTGCGACTTCGTATAGAGTATACCTAGCCCTTTGGAGCAAATGTCTCCCTCATGAGTCAATTCCTCCTTACGAGAGAACCCTTGACCCTGGAAACCTTGCCTTGTATTTCTCGATGCTACCATCTGCCGTGCTTGATCTTATAGATCGGTGATCAACCAACGCCCTGTCATGCGGTCTAGGCACAACCTCACACATCGTTACGCACTATTGAGGTATACTCCTCAACCATTGCATCTTGCCACACTGCTGGCAATGCGGCCCCTCCTGATAGCTAGAAGGTTCACTATCTACCAATTGACTAACTAATGCCATATAGTCATCATACCTGGCTGGTTGTCTCCGCTGTCTACTACTCATCCTAGGAGCTCCCACAAACTCCTGAGTATCCCTTTGTGACTGTTGGTTCTTGCTACCAACTGTAGAGGATGAAGTATCAACCTCCATATCACCCTGATGCATCTCTTGGATCTGCTGCATCTGCTGCTCCATACTCTGCGAATTCTCAGCACCTGAGCTTGTGCATGTACTAGTAACTGTACTCGAGCTTCGCTGTCCTTGATCTGGTTGAATGATCCTTGGAGCTTCCACTAACTGCTCACTCTGATCATCTGCTGGCAAATCTCTAGACCTCCTAAATGCCTTGTCCTCCATGAACTTGACATCACGCCTAACTATAGTCCTCTTGGTCCTTGGAATAAATATCCGATATGCCTTTGAGGTTTCACTGTACCCCACAAAGTACCCCTTCTCTGCAGTTTGATCTAACTTGGAACATGTCGCACCTGGAATGTGACAATACGCCAAACTCCCAAATATCCTGAAGTGGCTGACATCTGGCTTCTTCCCTGAGAACGCCTCCTCTGGTGTCATCTTGCCTAATACCTTATGTGGAACCCTGTTTTGTATGTACACTGTTGTACTGCATGCCTCTGCCCATAAGTAATGTGGCATATCCTGGTCATACAGCATAGCCCTTGCCGCCTCTGATATAGACTGATTCTTCCTCTCAGCAACCCCATTCTGTTGTGGGTTGTAAGGAACAGTCCACTCTCTCTTGATTCCTTCCCTGGTACAGAACTCCTGGAACTCTTTTCCTTTGTACTCGCCTCCATTGTCTGACCGAAGAACCTTTATCTTCCTCCCTGTCGAATTCTCCACAAAAGCTTTGAACTCTTGGAAGCGACTGAAAACCTCATCCTTGGTCTTCAAGAAGTATATCTAGGTCTTCCTGGAGAAATCATCAATAAAAGTAACAAAGTACTCATATCCTCTGAGAGACTTCGTCGACATTGGTCCACATATGTCTGAATGTACTAGATCAAGAACACCCTTGGATCTAGTGTCCCTCCTTGGAAAAGTTGCTTTCGCAAACTTCCCCAACACACATCCCTTACATACATCATCATGCTCTGTGCTCACCTCTGGAACACCTGTCACTGTCTCACGAAGCAATTTAAGTGCTCCATGATGTATATGGCCCATCCTCCTATGCCATAGCTCTCCTTGATCTCTAGAATTACTGTTGCTCATCAGTGCCTTATGAGTATCAAACTGCAACCTATAAAGCCGGCCGCTCCTAACTCCAATAGCTATGGGTGATTTCCAATCCTTGTGCTTAATTAACACACTTGCCCCTCTAAAGAGTACATTGTAACCTTTATCCTGAAGGACAGATATGGAAATCAAATTCATACCTAAGCCTGGCACATGCAACACATCATGAATGGGAATCCGCTTACCATTCTCCCTCTGAAATAGAACAGTCCCTTTCCCAACTGGATTGAGCTTGGACATGTTCCCCATAGAAATCTGCATTCTGATGTCCTCCTCCTTATAGCTGGAGAAGTACTCTCTAACTCCTGTCATATGAAATGACGCCCCACTATCTATATACCAAACACCCTGTGAGGTTGAGCTAGCCATACAAGCTATGAGAGCGAACTCATCCTCCATTCTACTAGAGAGCTCATCTGCACTTGCTGAAGCTGCTGTCTGCTTCTTGCCTTTCTTCCTTTGCGGGCAATCGCTGACATAGTGGCCAAACTCGTGACAGCCATAGCACTTGACTTTAGATAGGTCCTTCTTCTTCTTCTCACCTTGTGGATTTGATCCTTTACTAGACCCCTTCTTTGCTTTCCCTTTTCCTGCAAGGGCAACGTTCTCCTGTTCTGCCTCACTTTGCTGACTCTTGCTACTGGTCCTACTGACAAGACTTAGTCTAAGCTCCTCCTGAGTGAAGTCACTCCAAAGTCGATCCCAACTCGGCAAGGTGTCTCGTCCATTAATAACTTGAACAAAGACATCCCACTGCTTAGTAAACCCATTTAGGGCTATCCGCACTAGCTCGTCATCACCTAGATTATCTCCAACAGCAGCCAACTCATCCTTGACAAGTCTGAGTCTGGTGAGGTAACTTGTCATGTCCTCTCCCTTGTTCATCCGAGTAGTCCTCAACTTTTCTTTGAGAATCAGCTTCCGATTAGTGGTAGCATTCTGGTACAGATTCAGAATGGCATCCCACATCTTCTTCGCTGTATCTAACTCTGCGACATGTGGAACAATATGATCCTTGACACCATCAAGAATCAGCCTCCTCGCCTTGGCATCTTCCTTCTTATATGCTAAGAGCTGTGCTGGATCTGTAGGTACAGGTACAACACTGGTCACATATTCCTTGATCCCATTCTCTTCCAGCAACAAAGAAATTATGGCTTTCCAGACACCAAAATTTGAGGCTCCATCCAATCTGTCCTGATCTCTTAAACCTGTTGAGGCCATCTCAAAAGATAAAAGAAAACAAATAATAGTAATAATTCTGAAGAGGCAGGATCTTTCCTTCCTGTGTTGAGCCTTATCTGCCCTCAGATCAGCTCTGATACCATGTGAAAATTCTATTGCAGTTACTGATTATTAATCTCCTATCTAATACATAGATTATTTGACTCTGGAAAATTAATTCTCAGCAAATATCGAAAAATAACACAACTGCAACTTCACCAATAAAACTCACAGAAATAGAGAAGAAAACATTCACAATAATGAACACAATATTTTTGGACAAATTGTCCGTGGAAAAACCCCGAAGGGAAAACCACTACTGCAGATGAGGAATTATATTAAACTTCAGCAAATTAAGGAATACAAAACTGCTTGCCTCTTACTGGCAGAGCTCCGGCAATAATCTTCTCCGGAAATTCTTCCCTCAATTTCTCCTGCTGAAATTCCACAGCTGCTATCCCCAACGCTATCACTGCGCCCTTGCTAACACTGCAAGACTATTTGCTCTCACTGCAATTCTACTTGCTATCACTGCAAGTCTACTTGTTGTTGTGTTCTCCAATTGCCCATTGATCCCTTTTATGCTTTTCATTTGGAAAACCAATGGCCATGATTTAATCTCAATCAATGGCTAAGATTAAATAGACTCTAAAAACCCTAACTAAGTGGATTCTAGAAGTCTCTAGGAGAATCAATTTATTTAATTACATAATTATCTAGACAACTCAGCCCTTTTCTGGAGGTTTCTAGAAAATAATTAAATAATTAAATGACACTTCTAGACAATGGAGACACCTGTCCAAGCTACATAAATTAACATTTGAGATAGGAAGGATTATTCATTTCTCTTACTACGTTTCTCCATTATTTCCATTACCATTCTCTTATACTATTACGAGTGAGAAAGAGTGAGGGGTCTTAGTAGAACATTACTAGGAGGAGGAAACTATCAGAAGAAGGTCGATTTGAAGTTCATAGATTGTTGGTTTGGAGTTGAGTGAGGCATCCCCAGGCATGAAGGTTAATATTACTTCGACCATAATCAAGTCTAAACAGTGATTTGGAATTTCGGGGTAAATAAAATAATCGTCTTGTTTAAATTTGACTGTATTATGTTCATCTGTATTGGAAACTTCAGGGTATATTCTAAGTTCCATAATTGTAGTGAGTATAAATCAAATTAGTTTTAAAGCTAAGTGTCAGATAAATTATTATAGTGGTTAATTAAGTGAGGTGAATGTGGTGTCAGACAACAGTCAGACAAGTGCCAGTGTTGATGAAACTATCATATCCACTTGGATTGTATGCATGTCATTAGAGTTTCAGCTGTGGGATACACCTATATAATCAGCTTTAATATGGAACATTATATCTTCCTTATTTCTTTAGTCATCAATTAGGACTTTTGTGGCCCTTAGTTTGCATATATATATGTCCTGATCTTTGATGTCTACTTTAGTCTGTCTGTGGAGAATGAAACGGTTACAAAAAGCAACTCTTTCTGAGAAATGGTTTTTACTTTTTTCTTATTTAACTAATTATTTTTGCGACAATATTCATTTATCCTATATGCTCCGATGGATGTTCATATTATGATCCAAAGCACACATTTCAGTTCAGGAAGAGGGGAGAATAGCAAAGGGATATGGGTTTGGGATTTACACCTAACAATGGTATTTGTATAGTAATTTCTAAAGCCTTTTTTCTAACAATCCATGTTGTGCATATTAACAAACTTGCAAAAGAAGAAGACAACCAGTTTATCTCAACTCATACTATTAGTTTCTGTATATCTATTCATTATTTCCTTATTGGTTATTGCCACCCTACTATAATTGTAATTTTAATGCAAACAAAACTGCCCACCAATGTCTATAAGAGTAAAATGTCGTTATCAGTTGGCAACGATTTCCATTGACTGCTGATTACCAAATAAGAACCAATTTGCCAATCAACGATTTTGGATTTGGACTTGACCACAAGTGAGCGCCTCAACAACATATGTCATTTCTTCAATGACTTTGAGTTTTGTCTGTGTCTTGTTTCATGATATACTATTTTCCAAGGAGGAAATGGGAGATGCATATGTCCAACTACAGTAGCAATAGCAGTAGGTCTTTCCTCTGAGCATCCATATTTACCTGACCAGCCCTAAAAACATGTGGATATGTTACAAGAATAATTTTCATTGGACTTAGATGAACATGAATAGGCACTACCTGACCAGCCCTAAAAACAGTTACGTCTACTTAGATGAACATGAATAGGCACTACCTGATAACCAAGATGAATTTACACCAATAATGGACTAGGTTTTTCTTCCTGTCTCTAAACGTTTTCTTCCATCTGCTACGTTGCAATCAATGAGTGAGGCACTGACCAACTGTCCCTTCACTGGCAACGTGGAAGTTGGGTCGAATTCAAAAACCTTGGCGCTTCAATTAGCCATGTGAGGTGGCAGAAAAATGTAGTTTAACTGGCAATGCTGTTGGGAAATGTAATTTCTCCCTTAAATGAATGTAAAAATATTAATTAAATTAGAAGTTTCTAGAGGTTCCAGCTAGACTAGAGATTAGGAATAAAGTAAAATTTGGTAAAGTTCTAGAAGTTAATTTTATGTCGGTTAGGGTTGGATAAATTATAGAAGTCTAGGGTTAGGTAAATTCTAGAAACTTATTTTATGTCAGCCAAGGTAAAATAATATGTCAGCCTATATTCTAGATTTTTCTAAATGTATCTAAAGTCCTCTATATAAGAGGCAGATGTAAACCATTTTTGTCAAGCAATTCAATACAAGTATTCAGAGCAGCAATTCATATTTTATTTGTGTGTGTGTTTATTCATGAATTGTTGAGTTTATATTTGCTTATTAGTGTTGATCTATATCCATCCACCTAAGAAATGTAATTTCTCCCTCAAATGAGATGTAAAAATATTAATTAAATTAGAAGTTTCTAGAGGTTCCAGCTAGACTAGAGATTAGGAATAAAATAAAATTTGGTAAATTCTAGAAGTTATTTTTATGTTGGTTAGGGTTGGATAAAATAATATGTCAGCCTATATTCTAGATTATTCTAAATGTATCTAAAGTCCTCTATTTAAGAAGCAGATGTAAACCATTTTTGGCAAGCAATTAAATACAAATATTTGGAGCAACAACTCATGTTTTATTTGTGTGTGTGTTTATTCATGAATTGCTAAGTTCATATTTGTTTTGATTTGTATCCATCCACCCCTATTAAAGTGGTATCAGAGCCTATGGTAGAAGACCCTGGAGAGCAGACGGTTGTGAGAGAGTTTGTTGTTAAATAATTTGTGAAGATCCATTGCTGGAGCAAGTGCTATTGAAAGAAGTTGATGCCAGTTTGTGTTTGCAGGTTGTGGGCACCAAATTGAAGAAAAGATCAAAGTGGAGGTCTGCAGATAAGAAAAAGTCAGCCCAGGCAGGAAGAAAATTTGTAAGTTGCAATTTATTGATCTGAAGAAAGAAAGATACAGCCATAGTTGTTGAAGGAAATTGTGGAAGAGTGAAGGCAAGAAAAGATTGCAAAAGTGAGGTAAGATTATTTGTTTGATTCAATGGGAAAAGCTGATAGAGTGAAGAAAGAGAAAAGAAATAATTTAGAAGAAGAATTAATAAAGGTGAAGAAAGAAAATACAAGTTTAAAATATGAAAAGGATTTTTTAGAAAAAGAATTGGCAAAATTAAGAAAAGAAATGGCAGCAGAAAAATGTAGCCTTTTAAATGTAATTAGTGATTCTAGAGAGGCAATTGAAGAGCTAGAGGAGGTTAAAGTTTGTGGAACAAATAAATAATTTGCAAGTGAAGGAATTGTGCAAACTTAGAGAGAAGAATAAAGAGCTTGAAGAAAAACTAAAACTGTTTGATGAGATTAATATAAGGAATGAGGAATTGGAACAAAGAATAAAGTTGGTTGATGATTTAGAAGAAAAGGCGAAGAAATTAGAAGCAGAGAATAGTTTATACAAAAATGAAATATCAAGAATGAATGAAGAGAATGAATGTTTGAAGGAAAATAAATCCATATGTGATGTTTCTTGTAGTACAGAGGATTTGAATTTGTCAATTGAGAAATGTGTTTTTGTTGAAGAAGTTTGTGATAAAAATTGTCAAAATGATAATATTGTTAGATGCAATGGCAATGAAATGAATGTTGGTTTAAAGATCATGAAAAGAATGGGATACAAAGGTAAAGGTTTAGGAAGGAATGATCAAGGAATGAGAGAGCCAATTAAGCCAATAGTGAGGCCAAAGGATGAAGGTCTTGGATATGTGATAGGTAAAGAAAATAATACAGGTGTAACCAAATTTGTTAAAGAAATGGAATGTGTGCAATGTTGTCATTGTAACAGGAAAGGACATACGAAGGATAGATGTTGGGACTTACATCCCTGCAATATTTGTGGTTTGAAGAGTCATTCTGAAAAAACATGTTGGAACAGGCAGTGTAAGAAAGATTCTATGGCAGATTGCATGAAAATAGATTGTGGATGGGTTTACGGATCGAGTTGGCAGAAAATTACATGTATGATCAAAAACTTATTTAAGTATAAAAGTTTGCATGTGAATGTTGATGGAAATCAAGCAAGGTTTTCAAAAGGCATAATTGATAATAAGTTTGAAGATGATAGAAATCATGGAAAGGCAAGGAATCAAAGAAGGTGGAAAGTTACAGATAGTGAGTTTGCAGAGAAGAAGACTTCCAGTTTGAAGTTCTAAAAATTTGAAGTTTGAATGACTACCGCAGCAATGGGATGAGAGTTCAAAAGAGTTGAGGAAAGAGATCTGCAGATCGTAGAGATGGTTTGAAGTTTGAAGACTTGGACAAAGACAAAGGCATCATCAGGCATGAAGATATCAAGCAAAGAAAAGGATTTGCAAAGTCAATAGTCAAGAGCAAGGAAATTTATGCAGCAGCATTTGAGGTCGAAATAGGGGGGAGTGTTGGGAAATGTAATTTCTCCCTCAAATGAGATGTAAAAATATTGATTAAATTAGAAGTTTCTAGAGGTTCCAACTAGACTAGAGATTAGGAATAAAGTAAAATTTGGTAAATTCTAGAAGTTATTTTTATGTTGGTTAGGGTTGGATAAATTCTATAAGTTTAGGGTTAGGTAAATTCTAGAAACTTATTTTATGTCGGCCAAGTTAAAATAATATGTCAGCCTATATTCTAGATTATTCTAAATGTATCTAAAGTCCTCTATTTAAGAAGCAGATGTAAACCATTTTTGGAAAAAAATTAAATACAAATATTACTAAGTTCATATTTGTTTTGATCTGTGTCCATCCACCCCTATTAAATGTGGAACATCATTCTACAATTTCCATGGCATATAGAAGTTCTACTACAAAATCTACAAAATTACTATGTATAGGAATTGATTTGTTACAAGAAAATTTTACAAACGCCTACTCCACTCAAACATGATACCTTATGATTTCTCTTTCCAATCTTTCTATGTATTTTGATCTATTCTTTATTAAATTTTAGGGCAGTTTTTAAAAGCTTCACTCTCCCAATAGTTTCATAATTTCTCTCCTGCTCACTTAAAAGTAATCGAGTTCTTTGTAACTACTATTCTTCTTAAATTTTTTAAACAAAGATAAATAAGAAATGTTATTTATTTATTTATATATATAACATATTTCCCTTTTATTTATGTAATATATATTGTTTATTAAAATAATTGGTAATTGTATTTTTCCAAAAAAATAATTATCTGGATTATTAAAATAATGCTACCCTAATAACATTATTTATTTATTAAATACTAATTTAAAATTGATCCGAGATGACTTTCATTAAAAGAGGGTTGTGACACATGTAATCAACACAAATATTTCATCTAATCAAAAGCTAATTATATAAATTCTTCAAAGAATTAATCAAAGGTCTAAAGTAATATCAAAATCCAAAATGTACACTCAACAAAGAAGTGAATCACTCCATTACACTCGGATTTTCAAAATCTGGTGGTTTAGAGTTCAGGCACAAGAATCACCAAACTATAAGCCCTCAATTGTACTTAAGAGATACAAGCATGTCACTTATCAACTAACTTTCATTAAAGATAATTTTATTATCGTGTGTGTCATAGTAGGCTCAAGGTCTAGTTTTCGAACCTCGCTTTGATACCACATATAAAAATCCAATTTATTTATCTAAAAATATGACTGAATTTTTTTTAATGAATGTTGATCAATTTTAATTTAGTATTCAATAAATGAATACTGCTATTAAGATGTTATTATTTTAATAATCAGAATAGTTAAATTTTTGGAAGTAAATAATTATTTAATTATTTTAATAAATAATAAATATTATATAAATAAAAGGAAAATATGTAATATAAATAAATAAATAATATTTCTGAGTTAGTTTGGGTCATTTGCATTTTCCTCTTCTATTAATTGATTAAATAATTTAAGATGAATGGTATTTAAAAAAGGGTGGAGGGCCTAGCTCGATTAGTTAAAGCATCTTGTTGCAGGCAAGAGATCATGAGACCTAGTCTCCCCTCCATCTCCGTGGTACCAAAGGGCGTATTGTGCTAGCATCACCGTCATGTGAAAATTTTTTACCGGAGGGCATATTGTGCCAGCATCACCGATCACATAGAAAAAAATTATCAGATGCACTGTAGTTTATAAGAAAGGTTGAACTTTAAAAATAGCCCAAAAATTTATTAAACAGTAGATTGAATAACATGAAAAGATTAGAGAAGGAAATCAGAAAGTGTCATCATATGTCTCCTGATTGTGTGAAGTGGGCATATATGATATTTTCTTAACAAACTAATTCCTACACACAGTAATTAAGAAGTAGTAGATTTTGGAGTAGAACTTCTATATTCCAAGGAAACTATAGAATGATGTTCCACGTCGATAGTTAAACTACAAATTTTTTTCTACCACACTGCTAACTAAAGCGCCAAGGATTTTGAATTCAACCCAACTTCCATGTTTCCAGTGAAGGGTAGCTGGTCCGCACCTCACTCACTAATTGTGGTGTAGCAGATGAAAGAAAAAAATTATGAAGACCGATCCACCCATCAATTCGGAACAAGGATAAAAAAATTAGTCCATCATTCGAAAAGGAAGGAAAACGTGTAGATTGCAGACAGGGAAGTGGTGTAAGCTAATCAGAAGAGATCGATTAGGAAACTGCAAGGAGGTTTAGCGTAGTTTGGAGGTGCAGAAAATACTACAAATGGAGATGATGTCTCTGAGAAAACCTTACTACCTATTTCCATCTCTGCATTGTTAATTTATGTAGCTTGGACAGGTGTCTCCATTCCCAAGTAGTGTTATTTAATTATTTAATTATTTTCTAGAGACCTCCAGAAAGGGCTGAGTTGTCTAGATAATTATGTAATTAAATAAATTGATTTCCCTAGAGACTTCTAGAATCCAGTTAGTTAGGGTTGTTAGAGTCTATTTAATCTTAGCCATTGATTGAGATTAAATCATGGCCATTGGTTTTCCAATGAGAAAAGTATAAAAGGGGATCAATGGGCATTTGGAGAACACACAAGTAGAGTAGACTTGCAGTGATAGCAAGTAAATTTGCAGTGAGAGCAAATAGTCTTGCAGTGTTAGCAAGGGCGTAGTGATAGCGTTGGGGATAGCAGCTGTGGAGTTTCAGCAGGAGAAATTGAGGGAAGAATATCCGGAGAAGGATATTGCCGGAGCTCTGCCAGTAAGAGGCAAGCAGTTTTGTATTCCTTAATTTTGCTGAAGTTTAATATAATTCCTCATCTACAGTAGTGGTTTTCCCTTCGGGGTTTTCCCACGGACAATTTGTCCAAAAATATTGTGTTCATTATTGTGAATGTTTTCTTCTCTATTTCTGTAAGTTTTATTGGTGAAGTTGCAGTTGTGTTATTTTTTGATATTTGCTAAAATTAAATTTTCAAAGTCAAATAATCTATGTATTAGATAGGAGATTAATAATGATATTATGGCAATAGAATTTCACATGGTATGAGCCAGTCTGAGGGAAGATAAAGGCTCAACACGGAAGGAAAGATCCCTACCTATTGAGGAATTATTATTATTATTTGTTTTCTTTTATCTTTTGAGATGGCCTCAGCAGGTTTAAGAGATCAGGACAGATTGGATGGAGCCTCAAATTTTGGTGTCTGGAAAGCCAGAATTTCTTTGTTGCTGGAAGAGAATGGGATCAAGGAATATGTGACCAGTGTTGTACCTATACCTACAGGTCTAGCACAACTCTTAGCACATAAGAAGGAAGATACCAAGGCAAGGAGGCTGATTCTTGATGGTGTCAGTCCATGATTCCCACATGTCCTGAGAGTTAGTCTGGCCGAAGATGCTGGGATGCAAACTACGAATCTGTGCAGTACTACCACTAATCAGTGGACTAGAAGAAAAAATTGAGAGAATACTGGATGAACAAAGGGAGAGGCCGTGACAAGTTACCCTCACCAGTCAGACTTGTCAAAAGGATAGGTTGGCCTCTCTTATTGAGAATAATCTAGAGTGACAGCCGAATAGTCTATGAGATAGCCTAAATGAGTTTACCTAGCATTAGGATATCTTTGTTCCAAGTTATTAATGGATGGGGTACCTTAGAGTTGGGATGCGACTTTGGGTGACTTCACTGAGGAGAGCTTAAATTCTGAGACTATCTGATTAGGACTATTGAAATTAGAGAAAAATTAAAAGTAGAACAGAAACGTTGCCTTAGGAAAAGGGAAAGCAAAAGAAGGGGTCTAGTAAGGAGATCAAAATCCCTGAGGTGAGAGAAGAAGGACTTATCTAAGAAGTCAAGTGCACTGTAGCTGTCAGGATTTGTACTATGTGATTGCTTATATATGAGGAAGAAAGAGCAAGAAATGACTGACTTGACTATATCTGGATAAGGCTCTCTAAAATAGAAGAATGGGATGAGTTAGCTCTCACCAGCTTGTATGGCTAATAAACCTCCACAGGTGTTCTAGTATATATGAATGGTGAAGTCATTTCATATGACAAGAGTTAGAAGTACTTCTTCAGTTATAAGGAGGAGGACATCAGAATACAGATCTCTATGGGGAAATGTCCAAACTCAATACAGTTGGGAAATGGACTATTCTATTTCAGAGGGACAATGACAAGCAGATTCCCATTCATGATGTGTTGCATGTACCAGGCTTGGGTATGAATTTGATTTCCATATCTATCCTTCAGGATAAAGGTTACAATGTACTCTTTAGAGGGGCAAGTGTGTTAATCAAGCACAAGGATTGGAAATCACCCATAGCTATTGGAGTTAGGGCGGTCCCGACTTTATAGGTTAGGTTGATACTCATAAAGTACTTTGATAGACATGATAATTCTAAGAGATCAAGGAGCCTATGGCATGGGAGATGGGCCTTATAACTCCTTAGACATAGAAATGCTTGACAGTGTTCTTGAGGTGAAACACAGAGCATGATGATGTATCTGAGGATGTGTTGGGAAGTTTGTAGCTTTTAACTTTTCCAAGGAGTGACACACTAGATCCAAGGGTGTTAGATCTAATTTGACTAGTTATATATTGGATGTATGTCAGGAAATCTCCTGAGATATAAAGGTACTTTGTTACTTTTATTGATGATTTCTCTAGAAAAAGAACACGGATATACTTCTTGAAGATAAGGATGAGGTTTTCAGTCGCTTCCAAGAGTTCAAAGCTCTTGTGGAGAATTCGACAGGGAGGAAGATAAAGGTTCTTCGGTCAGACAATCGAGGCGAGTACAAAGGGAAAGAGTTCCAGGAGTTCTGTACTAGGGAAGGAATCAAGAGAGAGTGGACTGTTCCTTACAACCCACAACAGAATGGGGTTGCTGAGAGGAAGAATCAGTCTATATCAGAGGCAGCAAGGGCTATGCTGTATGACCAAGATATGCCACGTTACTTATGGGCAGAGGCATGCAGTACAACAGTGTACATACAAAATAGGGTTCCACATAAGGTATTGGGCAAGATGACACCAGAGGAGGCATTCTCAGGGAAGAAGCCAAATGTCAGCCACTTCAGGATATTTGGGAGTTTGGCATATCGTCACATTCCAGGTGCGACACGTTCCAAGTTAGATTAGACTGCAGAGAGAGGGTACTTTGTGGGGTACAGTGAAACCTCAAAGGCATATCGGATATTTATTCCATGGACCAGGAGGACTATAGTTAGGCATGATGTCAAGTTCATGGAGGACAAGGCATTCAGGAGGTCCAGAGATTTGCCAGCAGATGATCAGAGTGAGTAGTTAGTGGAAGCTCCAAGGATCGTTCAACCAGAGCAAGGACAACGAAGCTCGAGTATAGTTACTAGTACATGCACAAGATCAGGTGCTGAGAATTCACAGAGTATGGAGCAACAGATGCAGCAGATCCAAGAGATGCATCAGGGTGATATGGAGGTTGATACTTCATCCTCTACAGTTGGTAGCAAGAACCAACAGTCACAAAGGGATACTCAGGAGTTTGTGGGAGCTCCTAGGATGAGTAGTAGACAGCGGAGACAACCAGCCAGGTATGATGACTATATGGCATTAGTTAGTCAATTGGTAGATAGTGAACCTTCTAGCTATCAGGAGGCTGCACAGTGATAGAATTATATTAGTAAGATGCGATCGTTGAGGAATATACCTCAATAGTGCAAAATGATGTGTGGGAGGTTGTGCCTAGACCAACAAATAGAGAGGTGGTTGGATCATGCTGGATCTATATGATCAAGCATAGTGTAGATGGTAGCATCAAGAAATACAAGGAAAGGTTTGTGTGAAGTTCTCTCAGAGAGGAGAATTATGAGGAGACATTTTCTCCAGTGGCCAGGTATACTTCTATACGAGTCATGATCTCTCTTGCAGCATAGATGGGATGGCAGATCCATCAGATGGATGTCAAGACAACATTTCTTAATGGTGAGTTGAAAGATATACATGGAGAACACCTTTGAGACTTTGGCTACAGCATTTTAATATGTGTGTGGGGTGAAGAGAGCTTTGTATGGACTCAAGCAGGCTCCCAGGGCATGGTATGAGCACATTGATAAATAATTGTAGGGAATGAGCTTCATGAAGAGTAAGGAGCATACTAACCTCTACTACTTGGTGGTTGGGGGTTAGGTTCTCATTCTTTTTCTATATGTGGATGACTTGTTTTTAATAGGTTCACTAGGGCTCATAGAGGAGTGCAAGAGGGACATTGCAGCAGAGTTCGAGATGAAGGATTTGGGGCTTATGCACTCCTTTCTAGGCATGGAGGTATGGCAAACAGATGGAGAAATTTTCCTTGGACAAGGGAAATCACATGGAAATCTTGAGGAGGTTCAAGATGGAGGATTACAGAGCCATGTCTACTCCTATGATCATGAATTGGAAGAAGGTAGACTCATCCAGGGAGAAGGATGTAGACCCCACCTTATAAAGTTAGTTGATTAGATTATATAATAGCATTTCAGATATTGGTGGTGAATAAATCGTCGTAAAACAATGGATAACTTTGAGTTGCGGGGCGAATACATAGCAGCTAGCATGGCGACGTGTGAGGCGATATGGCTTCGGAAGTTGTTGGCGGCCTTGTTTGGTCAGAGGGTTGAGACTACGGTGATACACTACGACAATTAGAGTTGCATCAAGTTGACTGAGAATCTGGTGTTTCATGATAGGTCTAAGCATATAGACATCAGATATCATTTCATCAGAGATTGTGTACAGCGCGGAATTATTCAGCTATAGTATATACCTATAGATCAGCAGGTAGCAGACATTTTGACTAAGGCATTGGGGAAGGCAAAATTCATCTTCTTCAGAGATAAGTTGGGTGTCATGCAGAACACCTTCCTCGCTAAGAGGGAGTGTTAATTTATGTAGCTTGGACAGGTGTCTCCATTCCCAAGAAGTGCTTATTTAATTATTTAATTATTTTCTAGAGACCTCCAGAAAGGGCTGAGTTGTCTAGATAATTATGTAATTAAATCAAATTGGATAGAGACTTCTAGAATCGAGTTAGTTGGAACTGTTTAGAATTCTGGCTTTGTCTTATACAACCATTGATTGAGATTAAAATCATGGCCATTGGTTTTCCAATGAGAAAAGTATAAAGGGGATCAATGGGCATTTGGAGAACACACAAGTATAGAGTTGAGAAAGACTTGCAGTGATAGCAAGTAAATTTGCAGTGAGAGCAAATAGTCTTGCAGTGTTAGCAAGGGCGCAGTGATAGCATTGGGGATAGCAGCTGTGGAGTTTCAGCAGGAGAAATTGAGGGAAGAATATCCTGAGAAGAATATTGCCAGAGCTCTGCCAGTAAGAGGCAAGCTGTTTTTGTATTCCTTAATTTGCTGAAGTTTAATATAATTCCTCATCTACAGTAGTGGTTTTCCCTTCGGGGTTTTTCCACGGACAATTTGTCCAAAAATATTGAGTTCATTATTGTGAATGTTTTCTTCTCTATTCTTGTGAGTTTTATTGGTGAAGTTGCAGTTGTGTTATTTTTCGATATTTGCTGAGAATTAATTTTTCAGAGTCAAATAATCTATGTATTAGATAGGAGATTAATAATCAGTAACTGCAATAGAATTTTCACATGCATCATTCTTAGAACAATGCGATTTAAGGTGAATTGGTAAGGAAGATGGAATAGGATATTTGTTAAACAGTTGATTATTTTGGTGAGGAAAAATGTCAGATTCTTTTGAGAGAGGGAGGATTATTCATTTCTCTTACTATCTTTCTCCATTATTGGCATTCCCATTCTCTTATACTAACACAAGTGGGAAAGTGTGAGGGGTCTTGGTACAACATTACAATATCAGAGGAAGGTCAATTTGGAGTTCATAGATTGCCAGATCAGAGTTGAGTGAGGCATCCCAAGGCGTAAAGGCTAATAGTACCTCCACAATAATCAAGTCTAAATAGTGATTCATAATTTTTGGGTATGTAAAATAATCGTCTTGTTTAAATTTGATTATATTATGCTCATTTGTATTGGAAACTTTAGGGTATATTTTAAATTCCATAACTGTAGTGGTAAGTCAATAGTTTGGTTAGTTTGGTTACCCAAGTTAGTTTTGGTTGGTTTTCTCAGAATGACTTTGTAAGCCTAAGAATGATATGTGTTCTTCTAAAATATTTTCTCAAAAAAAAGGATTTTTGAATTAGACCTGCTACAAAAGAGTGTTCCCTTAATGGTGACAGGTGTTTATGTGGCTAACTATGAAATGTATAACATTGGTGTTGGAAAGAGTAATCTCAACAACTTTATTAATTTCTCTAGTTGCATCTGTCTTCTGATATCCACCATATTAGCCTCCATATCTCAACATTAAAGACAAGGACATAATTCTATCTACTTCAACTACTCCTATTGACTGTTAGTTCTCGGGTATGTGTAGGATCATGATGGGAGAAAAAGTGGCAATATGATGGGTATGTGGCTGACGACCTTTTTTTTACCCAAAATTGATGAAACGAAAAGGGTTTTTAAAAGAGATTCTAACTTTCCATCAATATAAATTATGCTTTACTTTGAATTTAATAAGTAATTATTATTCATTTTCTATTCAAATTATGACTAAAGTCCTAATTGATAGGCTAATTGAAAAACATCTATAGCTTTCAAACGATATCACATTTTTTGAATCCAAAACATGCATCACATTCTATGGTTTGCATGTACTATAGGATTAAAAAATTAAAAATTGAATTTCATGAAGTTTTGACCAAGTTAAGGTGGTCAGACATATGAGTTTTTTATATTTTTTAAAAGTTGTAATAAAAAATTCATAATTAATTGTTTACTTGGAAAAAAATTACAAAAAAATATACATCACATTTGTACATGATTCCTATACTTATATCTAAAATCTTATAAAAAAAATTATCATTTTATTGTGGTTATGGTGGTTAGACAGACACCTACATCTTATTTTCCACAAAATTTAGAACACTCTTGCATTTGGAAATTTTAAATTTTTCACCAAATAGATTTTTTTAAACAAACCTTGTAGTTTAGAAACTACATTCAATTTTCTACAGATTCTATTCTTACATATTTTTAAAATAATATACATAACTTATTCAAATTTTTACGTCAAGTTGCCTAACTCTGATTTTTCTAATTTTTTTGCCAACTAAGGGCCTACTTTTTCCATGATGATCCTGCACATACCCTCTCATAAGTCTATATACTGGTAGAGTTTGTATTGTTAAAAACACTCTTTAAAGAGTCCAGCTTTGCAGAGCTGCAAGGTGTAAGAAGTCTTCAATGGCGTCTATGTCTATGTATGGATGAGCTGAAGCTCTTTGTAATATTTTTCTTTGCTGATCAATATCAAATATTGTTTGTATTCTGTTTTATCCTCCCTTTCAAATCCTACAAGTGGTATCAGAGCATCCCAATAGAAAAGTAAGATTTCCTAAGTTCAATCCATGAAACCTAAATATTGTAGATATGTTGACATATGGAGGCTAATACAATGGATATGAGAAGACAGATGCAGCTGGAGAAATTAATAAAGTTGTTGAGATTACTCTTTCCAAGAGTCCCCCTTAATTGCAACTATGGACATTGACGCTTCTACATCTACAATCTTTAGGTTTTATGGATCGAACCTAAGAAAACCCACTTTTCTATTAGGATGCTCTAACCACAAGTTTTGGCTTCTTCTTACTAGTCCATCATAGGTTCAGGTGTGATGCACTTGTATTTCTCAACACCTCCCTTTGAGCTACACTACTTAGTGCTTGGGATCCTAACATCAGTTGGCTTTACCAACCTCATACAAAAGCATAATGGGGTATGTACAGGATGATCATGGAAAAAATAGGCCCTTAAGTAGCAAAAAATTCACAAAAATCAGAGTTAGACAACTTGATGTAAAAATTTGAGCAATTTATCTATATTATTTCAAAAATATATAAGAATAGAATCTGTAACAAATTGAATGTAGTTTCTAAACTACTAGGTTTTTTTATAAAAAAAATCTATTTGGTGAAAATTTTAAATTTCAATGCAGTAACTTACTTAAATTTCAAAGAAAAAATAACTATCTAACCACGCTAACCACAATAAAATAATAATATTTTTTTATAAGATTTTGGGTATAAGTAGAGGACTCATGTCCCAATGTGATGCATATTTTTTTGTAACTTTTTCCAAGTAAATAATTAATTATGATTTTTTTATTACAACTTTTAAAAAATATAAATATTTGTATATCTCACCACCTTAACTTGGTAAAAAATTCATGAAATTTAATTTTTCATTTTTTCATCCTATAAAATGTGAAGCATAGAATGTGACGCATGTTTTGAATTCAAAAAATGTGATACCATTTGAAAGATATAGATGTTTTTCAATCAACCTATTAATCAAGACTAGTCATAATTCAAATAGAAAATAAATAATAATTACTTATTAAATTCAAAGTAAAGCATAATTTATATTGGTGGAAAGATGAGAATCTCCTTTCAAAACCCTTTTCATTTCATCATTTGGGTAAAAAAATAGTCATCAGCCACATACCCATCATATTGCCACTTTTTGGCCCATCATGATCCTGCACATACTCAATGCTATTGCATTCAAACATATTATTTCCTTACCAATTTTTAGCCTCACTTGTCTTTCCTCTTTTGATCTTCTGATCTCCTTTCACAGCTCCTCTTTTTGGAAAATTCTTGTTCCTCCACATTCTCAAGCATCCTCCTTCAAACTATGACCAAAAAAACCCTTCCTCCAATAGTTGCGGTTGTATTATGGCGATTACTACATTGGATTTTTGAAAAAAAAAAACTTCAATCTTAGCTACAAGATCTTCACTCTTTTTACTACATTTTAATTCTCCTTGCTTCTTCTATGTTGTTCTCATCTATATCTTAGTGGCTTTAGCCTTGCTTTGAGTAGTGACACTTTCTTTAGCTAAGGCCTTTTAGGAAACTGTGATTAGTGCCTTCATACAATCTCTTGACTATTACCTCACTCAATACAATGATATTTTCTACAATTCCTTTTGCCTAATGGTATTTCCTTACATTGTAGCTTCCAAACTGAGCAAATTGCACTAGCAGATCTTCTTCTTTGTGTACCATAGAAAAAAGGAAACTTACTTGACATGGGAATAAATCATGATAAATTGGACTGAACGAGGCATTGATTTGGTGTTGTGAGGTGTTTTTCACATCCACACTAGGTCTTGGATCCTTTCAAATGCATTTAATGATGTCTTCTAAAGGTGTTGTAAAATGTTGTAAAGGACTCTCATGCTTTTCTAGACTTAATAAACACATTTTCCCCTAATTCAACAATATAAAATATATTTAAATACATCCTCACATTAATCTAGAAGGCTTATAAAATAAACTTAATGATAAACTAGTGTTGTAAAGTGTCTTGCACATTCACATTGGTTCTTGTGCCTTCCTAGGTTGTGTGGACCTCATTTTAGCATTGTAAAGTGTATTTAATCACACTTTCACATTGAATTATATGTCCCAAGCCCTAATTGACCTTTGCATCATCACGAATAGGCCCATATTACCCCATATTATGCATCTCGAGGAAATATTAGATAAAATACATGACAAAGTTGCAATTTAAACCTTATTTCCTTATCTCCTGGCATCTTAGCTAGCAAAATAGCCCTTGTGGGACCCATTTGCCATCCATGGTGAGTCAGTCCCATCTAGGTGGAGCCCATTTGTCATGGGTGGCGAATGAGTCCCATTTGGCCCAATTTTGACCTTTGAGTGGGAAATTTTGGAATTTAAGTTTAATCTTACTTCATGTCGGCCTTAGGGATCCAATTTTTGGGCTAATAAGGTGAATTTCCTATAAAATTAAGTCTCTAAACCATAAATCACAACCATTATTCATTATTCATCTACCATTCTTCCATCTCAAGCCAAACAAGTTAGGGTTTTATCATTTCAAATCATTAAGATATCAATTTTTAGACATTCAAGGGAAAATTCTTCATGTTTTGTTGTAGAAATTCAAGATAAAACATCATGTTAAGGTAATAAACTCCATTATTGCATGTTTCATTACATTGTTTCTTCATTTTGGTTTAATTAGCTAAAAGGGGTTTGACCAAGGAAAACCCCCATGCCCTAACATTCAACATTTCTCTTTCTTGTCTTGTGTGTTTGCAGATTTAGGTATCTTGGAAGCTTGGAAATCATTAAGAATCAAGTTACAAAATCGTTTAAGTCTTCTCTTCATTTTTTAAGGAAAAATATCAATAAAAAGTGACTTTTAGGCTCGAATCTAATGGTTTTAGAACTAGATACCTGAAGAAGTAGAAAGTGCAGACCGAAAGCTCCAAATTCCACCTTTGAATATTTAGAAATTCAAAATTGAACTCATTCACCATGGGTGGAAAATGAGTCCCACTTCTAGGTCATTTTTTGGTTTTTTGCATTTTTAGACACCCATTTGTCTAAAATAGGTTTTGGAACAGTTTTACAAAATTGGCATTGATTCGCCCAGATTTGTGAATGAGTCCCACCAGGCTTGAAAATTAGCATTAGTAGCATTCTAGAAGCAATTTCTAGTGTCCATCCATATTCTAGGTTCACACTTTCAATTTTGTCAAGTTTTGTTGCAATTTGCATTCATTTCTAGGTGCTTTTACATTACACAATGTGTTTTCAAACAAGTCACATTTCTTAGGTTTTGCATACTTAATCTATCAATTTCATCATCTAGGTGCATTTAGATCATTACATTTTAGTCTTAACTTCATCATTCATTTCCTAATTTGAATGAACCACCTAGATATTGGGTGTGGGATCTATCTCTTTCCATTAGGTGAAAAACCCTAATTGAGTAAAAGAGACATAACATTCCATCCAACCTTAAAATCTATGGTTCATTCTTTGATTGGGAAAACTTCCTTATTTCTGGGACTTCCTTCTTGATTTGGAGGATGGCTTGGAGTATGACAACCTTCACAAATAGCATTTTCTCTTCAACGACATAGTGATGAACTTCTCCAGTCGACGGTCAATGCATTTGACTTTGGCAGCTCCTATTTTCTTTTGTAACAATCCACAATTTTTTTTGATTGAGTAACTTCTTGTGACTTCTAATGTGTATATTTGGGCAACTATCGTCAAACCAACAACTTGCAGGATGTGTTTATCGATGACATAAACACTTGTGGCTCATTCCTTCATCAATTTATGACTCCATCCCTATATATCTTGAACACATGCATGATTTTCCTGCCAACTATAAACAAATCAATGCCCTTTCTTTCCTCTAGTGGAAGCTAGAACTACAACCTTGCGTGACTTTAATAATCCCCTTGTTCTCATCCAACTTCAAACTAACTCTGTAGAAAAAACAAAACAACGATTCACTAATAACTTCAACTCTTTTTTTATTATTAGCAGACTCTTCTCCAAATCGACATCAACAAGATCCTTTAGGACTTCGAATAATATTTGTCTGGTGGTGGCTATCTCTTTCAACAACATCTATCTTCTATAGAAGCTTTTCCCTTGCAGATCCCCTGACTAGTAGCGCCTAAAAGTCTTGTAGACCTTCAATCTCTTTTAGTGCATGGTTGGATGCTTCCATAGCTCCTCTACTGATAGAAACTTTTTTAGACAAATACAAACAATTATCACCTTCTTCATAGTAATGGTTAATCTCTCTAGACAATGATTCCTTCAATCAACAAATAATCTCCTTTGGACTAGAATTCTACAACCTTCAAACCTGATCAACGACCTTTTTGTTTTCTTTTATTTGGATTGGCAATGGAAACAACAATCCCCTACAAGATTTATGTGCCCCTTCTCTTGCAACATCAACAATGGCTCCTTTATGATCTAGACTTCCACAAATATTTGCACTCTTTCCCATGGCTTTCTTCCTTACTGCGACTTCTCCTTGTTTGTTTCTACATCAATATCTTTTCAAATCTATCCAAAATCTTGTACTCCAAATATTTGTCTTCAATGTTGGGATTATTGATGTTGATACGGAGGACATTGACATGAATGGTTCTAGCTAGAGTAGTAAATGAAGTAGTTGAGATTAAGGGGGAGTGTTGGAAAGAGTAATCTCAACAACTTTATAAATTTCTCTAGCTGCATTTGTCTTCTCATATACACTATATCAACCTCCATATCTCAACATTAAAGACAAGGATATGATTCTATCTACTATAGCTACTCCTATTGACTATTAGCTATTGACTATTAGTTGTCTTCTCTAATTGACTGTTAGTTCTCGTAAGTCTATATATTGGTAAAGTTTGTATTGTCGAAAACACTCTTTTAGGAGTCCAGATCTATAGAGCTGCAAAGTGTAAGAAGTCTCCAATGGCGTCTATGTCTATGCATGGATGAGCTGAATCTCTTTGTAATGTTTTTCTTTGGTGATCAATATAAAATATTTTTTGTATTATATTTTATCCTACTTTTCATATCCTACAGTTGGAATGTGCTTTGATGATTGTGTATTGAATTCATTGACTAAATGTCAAACTCCTGCTATACCTTATCATACCACCAACATGTCGCTAAAGTAGACCGTGGTTGTCTATGGACATAATTTATTGTCAAATGTGAAACATGCTTAAACAACGAGTTTTGACTTACATGCAAGAAAGTGTGATCAGGAAACATATATAAGCTTACAATTCATAAGAACTATTGTGTTGTTATATGTCCTCTTAATTGGGTAAATTTCAAGCTCCTCCATATCCATTTGGATTATATACATGTCATTAGAGTTTCACTTCAATTAATCAACTTTAATATGGCATGACATAACTTCCTCATTTCTTTAGTTAGGGATTTTGTGGGCCTTAGTTTGCATATATATGCCCTAATCTTTGGTGTCTCTATTTTAGTCTATCAGTGGGGAAATAAATGTTTACAAAACCAACTTTTTGAGAGCAAAATTCTTTACTTTATTTATTTTTAAGTAATTATTTTTTGTGACAATACTTATTTATCATATATTCTTGGATGGATGTTCATATTATGATCCAAAGCACCCATTTTAGTGTAGGAAGGGAGGAGAATAGTAAAGTTTCATGTGTTTTGGATATACACCTAAAAATGGTACTTCTATGATAGTTTCTAAAGCCCTTGTTTTAACAATGCATTTTGTGCTTATTAACAAGCTTGCAAAAGAAGAAGACAACCAATTTTTCTCAATTCATATTATTAGTTTTTGTATAACCATGCATGATTTCCATATTGGATATTTCCACCCTGTTGTTTGAAATAATAACAATTGTCCAACATTTAATTCAACCACTATAAACTTTCAATTTTGGTCCCCAACATTTTTTCCAAATCTTCTAACATGTTTGAGATTTCTTTCTCTAGTTAATTTAATTTAATCAATATTTTTCAAATTCTAAGTGTAGGATATATTTAAAATGATGAACCAAATGTAAATCTTCCTAGACAAGATTTTCCCAACTATCAAAATCAAATGCAATTAAATGATTTATTTTTCCCTCCTTTTGTTGGGTGATACATAGGTTCTAGAATTGTCTTATTTTTGTTAATAGAAGTTTGTAGTCATTTTTGTAAGTAGAGGGAATGTGAAAAAAATGGTAGAGCAACCAGTTGTTGTAGTAACAACATTTTTTTTAGTATCAGTTACTAGAAGCAGCTGGTTTGATAGTTGTAGCAACAACTAGAACAACCAAAAAACAAGGGAGTTTATTTTTTCATATTTTTTGAGTATATGAGAAAGAGCAGTAGCTCTGTATTTTCTTTATGACATCAAATTTTGTAATCTTAGAAAATATATAAAATAAAAAATCTGTTTGTCCAAAATTCTGTGTTTAAATTTTTTGCACATCATTTCTGCTTCCTCGGTACTCTGTTCTTTTTTCTTGTCCTCTGCCTCTTCCTTCATGTGGAATCAAAGCTGAAGGTTATCAAAAAATATTTTTAAGAAGTCAAGGTTTGTTGAGCACAAATATTTACAGTCATATATGGTAGCTCCAAGCACAAGTTTGACAAACCCACAAATTCCTCAATTAAATGGGAAAAATTATGATCACTAGGCAATCACAGTGAAAGCACTATATTCTATTCTTAGGACATTTGGGGGCTTGTTGAAAATGGTTACCCAGAACTAGTAGATGCAGCAACATATAACACTCTAACACAAGCAGAGAAATATTTACTAAGGGACAATAAGAAGGATTCTAAAGATCTTTTCTATATTTTTCAAGAAATTCATGAGAGCATCTTTCCTAGAGTTGTAGCAGCATCAAAATCTAAACAAGCCTGGGATATTCTACAAACAACATACCAAGGAATGGAAAAGGTGAAGAAAAAAAAATTGCAAATCTTGAGAAGAGATTTTGAGACCATAGTCATAAAGGAGACTGAATCAATAGACTCATTTTTTTCACAAATTATTAGACTTGTAAATTAAATCAAGTCTCATGGTGAGACACTTGAAGAAAAAAGAGTTGTTGAAAAAGTTCTAAGAAGCCTACTTGCAAGGTTTGAGTCCATTGTTGTGGCCATAGAAGAGACTAAGAATCTCTCTCAATTTTTAGTTGATGAGCTCCATGCATCTCTCATTTCACATGAGAATAGGCTAAGTAGAACAAAAAATTCATCTTTCGAGCATGCTTTCAAGACACAAGCTTCAATCAACTATGGTAGAGGCAGAGGAAGATTGAGGAAGAGGAAAAAATCCATATAGAGATGGAAGAAGCATCCCATCAAACTCGGGTGGAAGAGACAACAACCAAAGTTCAAATCAGAATCAACCCCAAGGACAAAGTATGATAAAGCACAAGTCCAATGTCATTATTGCAAAAAATATGGACATTATTTGAATGAATGTAGAATGAAATAATATGAAAATAGGCAGAAAAATGCAGATTTTACAAAAGAAAATGAAAACTAGGGTAGTATGTTTTTATCATGTAATGTTGCACAAGAACATCAGAAGGATGTATGGTTTCTAGATTCTAGATGGAGCAATCATATGATAGTGAATGCAGAACTATTTTCTAATTTAGATGAAAATGTAAAATTAGATGTCACATTGGGGAATGATAACAAAATTTCAGTTATGGGTAAAGGAAAAATTGACATTCTAACCAAAAAGGGGGAGAAAAAATGTATTTCTAATGTTTATTTTGTTCCAAGGTTAAAACATTAGTTGATGAGCATTGGGTAACTCATTCAAAAGGGATATAGAGTACATTTTAAAAATAGAGAATGCATAATCTTAGATAAATATCCCAACAATCAACTTATTGCAAAAGTTTAAATGAAAAACAATAGAATGTTTCCTCTTAGGATATAGCCAGATTTGAATGTAGAATTTGCTCAAGCACAACTTGTAGACAAAGGGAAAGGTATTTTTATTTGTGGCATAGCATTTATCAAATGAGTATTGGGTTGAAGCTTTTTCATGTGCATTATATATAATGACTAGATTTCCAACCAAGAGTCTAAAGAATATGATTCTGGAATGTAGAATATGAGAGTGTTTATTGAAGAGGAAGCATGGGATGGAATCTTAGAGAAAACAATGAATGTAACATCAAGAAGATAGAGAGGAAATAATACCAACAAGTATACCTCCAAATGTGACTCCTACTCCTACTCAAGCTCAACAAAATGGTATGAAAGTGACACCTTCAAAAATTACAAGGACAACCTCATGCATTCAAGCAAACACACTTTCAGGTGGATAGCAAACACTAGCAGTAATAGAAACTCATAGAGCAGACCCATCAAGTCAACATTCTGCAAGTTCAACCTCAAGTGACATGTCAAATCCAACCTTGGAAAGAATGAGAAAACAAAAAATCATAAGTATAAGAGATATCTATGAGAAAAATGAAGGTGAGAACAACACAGGTCTAAATTCTCTTTTTACATTGTATTCACATGTTGATGATCCTATTCATTTTGAAGATGCAATTAAAGATGAAAAATGAAAAAATGCAATGGATGAAGAAATAGATGCTATATAAAAGAATGAAACATGGGAGTTAGTGACTCTTCCAAAATGAAAAGAAGTTATAGGAGTAAAGTGGGTGTATAAGACCAAATGCAATGTTGAAGGATTGAAAGTTATAAAACAAGATTGGTTGTCAAGGGATACAAACAATAGCTAGGTAGAGACTATGATGAAACATATGCTCCCCTTGCAAGAATGGAAATAGTAAGGGCAGTCTTCGCAATAACATCCCAACACCAATGGAAGGTATATCAAATGGACGTAAAGTAAGCATTCTTAAATGGAGTATTGAAAGAAGAGGTGTATATAGAACATACACTTTGAAATGAGGTTCAAGGATAAGAAGAAAAGGTCTATAGGCTGAAAAAGGCACTTGATGGTTTGAAGCAAACACCACGGGTATGGTACAATAGAATTGACACGTATTTCTTGAAAAATGACTTTAGAAAAAGTGATGGTGAGCCTACTCTCTACATCAAGGAATGTGATGGTAAGATCTTAATTATTGTGTTGTATGTAGATGACTTAATATTCATGGGGAATGATGATATTCTCATTGTTGATTTCAAAGAGACAATGAAAAATTAATTTGAGATGACTAATCTAGGGATGTTAAGATACTTTTTAGGCATAGAAGTGCAACAAAAGAAGAATGGTATTTTTATGTGTCAATCAAAGTATGCAAATCAGATCTTGAAGAGGTTTAAAATGCACAACAACAAGTCTAATCCAACACCAACAACCATAGGTTTGAAATTGGACAAGGATGATTGTAGCAACAATATAAATTCAACCTTATACAAAAGCATGGTTAGAAGTCTAATATATTTGACTATAACAAGGCATGATATAATGTATGCAATAAGTTTAATTTCAAGGTTTATGGAGACCCCAAAGGAGACACATTAGCTAGTAGCTCAAATAATATTGAGGTATGTGAATGGAACTAAGGGATATGGCAGTTTATGTGTAGCGGATGATTTCAAATTAATTGGATACATGGACAGTGATTGGGCAGGAAGTTTAGATGATAGAAATAGCACATCAGGTTATGCAATTCATTTGGGTTTAGGAGTCATTTCATGGGCTTCCAAGAAACATCCAATTTTTTCTCTATCTACAACTAAATATGAGTATGTAGCAGCAACAAGGGCAACATATCAAGCCATATGGATGAGAAGAGTGTTAAAAGATTTAAAGCATGAAAAAGAAGGGGCAACTAAAATATTTTGTGACAACAATTCACCAATTGCACTATCTAAGAACACAGTCTTCCATAAAAGAAGCAAACATATTGATACATGGTATCATTTTATAAGAGAGATAATCAATGATGGTGAAACTGGTCTAGACCATTGTAGGTTTGAAGAACACTATGCAAATATTTTCACAAAGCCATTTGGAAAGGAAAGTTTTGTTTGTTAAAGAGATAGCTTAGGCATCATGGATGGTAGCAGTTGTGATTAAGGGGGAGTGTTGGAAATAATCCCAATTTCCCAACATTTATTTCAACCACTGTAGACTTTCAATTTTGGTCCCCAGTAAATTTTCTAAATATTCTCACATGTGTGAGATTTCTTTCTCCGGCTAAGTTCATTTAATCAATATTTTGTAATTCCAAGTGTAGGAAATATTTTGAATGATGAATCAAATTTAAATCTTCCTAGACAAGATTTTCCCAACTAACAGAATTAAATGCAATTAAATGTTCTATTTTTCCCTCCTTTTGTTGGGTGATACGTAGGTTCTAGATTTGTCTTGTTTATTGGTTAATAGAAGTTTGTAGTCATTTTTGTAAGTAGAAGGAATGTGAAAAAAAAGGGCAAAGTAGTCAGTTGTTGTAGTATCAACATTTTCTATAGTAGTAGTTACTATAAGTAGCCAATTTGATTGTTGTAGCAAAAACTAGAATAACCAGAAAATAGGGGAGTTTATTCCATCATATTTTATGAGTATATGAGAAAGAGCAATAGCTTTGTATTTTGTTTATGGCATAAAATTTTGTAATATTTGAAAATATATGAAATAGAAAATCTATTTGGCCAAATTTCCATCTTTAAATTTTTTGCACATCATTTATGCTTCCTCCCTACTTTGTTCTGTTCTATTCTATTTAGTTTTATTTTTCTTGTCCTCTACCTCTTCCTTCACCTACTATAATTGCAATTTTAATGTAAACAAAACTGCCCACCAATGTTTGTAAGAGTAAAATGGCATTATTAGTTGGCAATAATTTCCATTAACTATTGACTGGAAAATGAGGATAAATGTGTCAATAAACAATTCTGGATTTTGAATTAGGATATGTGTAGGATCATGATGGGCCAAAAAGTGGCGATATGATGGGTATGTGTAGGGTATGTGGCTGAAGACTTTTTTTTACCCAAAATTGATGAAATGAAAAGGGTTTTAAAGGAGATTTCCAGCTTTCCACCAATATAAATTTTGCTTTACTTTGAATTTAATAAATAATAATTATTTATTTTCTATTCAAATTACGACTAAAGTTTTAATTGATAGGCTGATTGAAAAACATCTATAGCTTTCAAAAGGTATCACATTTTTTGAATCCAAAACATGTGTCACACTCTATGCTTCACATACTATAGGATTAAAAAAAGAAAAATTGAATTTCATGAAGTTTTGACCAAGTTAAGGGGGTCAGACATACGAGTTTTTATATTTTTTAAAAGTTGTAATAAAAAATTCATAATTAATTATTTGCTTAGAAAAAAATTACAAAAAAAAATACATCACATCCAGACATGAGTCCTCTACTTATATCTAAAATCTTATAAAAAAATATTATCATTTTATTGTGGTTAGGGTGGTCAGACAAACACCTACTTCTTATTTTTTCCCTAAAATTTAAGTACTACTGCATTGAAATTTTCAAATTTTCACCAAATAGTTTTATTTTTTTTAAAATAGACCTAATAGTTTGGAAACTCTATTCAATTTGCTACAGATTCTATTCTTACATACTTTTGAAATAATATAGATAACTTATTCAAATTTTTATGTCAAGTTTCCTAACTCTGATTTTTCTAAATTTTTTGCCACTTAAGGGCCTATTTTTTCCATGATGATCCTGTACATACCCATTAAACACAAGTGGGCGCATCAACAACATATGTCATTTCTTCAATGAAATTATTTTTTGTCTCATTCATGTTTCTTGGTATACTATTTTTTGAGGAGGAAATGGGAGATGCATAGATCCAACTATGATAGCAACAATAGCAAGTCTTTCCTCTGAGCATCCATTACCTGACCAACCCTAAAAACATGTGGATAAGTCACAAGAATAATTGTCATTAGACTTAGAACTACATTTATGTCTACTTACATGAACTTGAATATCCACTATCTCATAAGCAAGGTGAATTTACACCAATAATGGACCCATGAATATTTATAAGTATGTTGATAGTTAATTTAGTTAGGAAACTCTAAAGGAGAGTATAATTCCATTTATGGGAACATCATAGTAGGTGGGGAAGAATATCAATGATTGAGAAGAAAACTCATGGGTATGTTCATACGTAAAAACCTATTAGATACCCTATCTATTTCTTTGTTTTTAGATAAGATTTCTTTGTAAATTCCACATTAAAAGAAGAATAATAACATAGTAACTCAAATATTATAATTCTAGATATACTATACTCGATGTTATAGCCTTCTATTTGAAATATAATTATGGGTAAAATGATTAGTTATTAATAATTAAAGATATTCTCAAGTATAATTTTATTTTTTTATTTGATATAACTCATCCATATGTTAAGTCTCTCTTAATTTAAAATTATAGGTCATATTATATGTCTTATTATATTGTCTTGTGCTCATTTTTAGGTCAAGTTTCTATCTTTTATATAAATGTTTATATATAGATAAATGACTAGTTTAGAAAGAATTTGTAGAAGAGGGGGATTTGCTACTCATGAGTTCTCTTCATTTAGAGAGCCTCATGGGGTGAAGTGCCCTAAACTACCTCAAGAACAATGACGAGAGTTCTAGAATCTGAAAGAGGAGGTCACAAAGACTCTCTAGACAAACTAACAAGCTCTCAGCTAAAGGATGGTAGCACAAGAAATGGATGACAACGTGGCACACTGGCATCTCAGAGGCATGTTGGCATCCCGTACAAACTAGAAAGCAAGAATATCACAGAGAAGGAAAAGTGGCTATTTCTACTCTGATTGCTTAGAACTTACAAAATGTGATAAAGCAACAAAATGTAATAGAACTACAATAAAATGAAGTAAAATTGATAAAGATAAGAAGAAGAAAGGAAATACTTGATGAATCCTCCAACAAGTGAATTTCTTCAAAATCTGCGTCTATAAGACATCTAGAGAAATTGTTGGGGTTGTATAGGGGTTTTCCTCAGTCAAACCCCCATTTTAGTGTTCCCACCTCCACGAAAAACCAAGATAGAAAGAGAGAGTGTAACCGAAATGGAAAATGTGGGTAGTGAAAGCAAAACCCGCTTAGGAGTAGAACCTGAACCACCAAGTGTGAGTGATAAAAGAAATCCCTGCTCGAGGAGGATAACCCATATCACAAAAGAGGTATTAAAAGCAATCCCCGCTCTAGGAGGAGAACCTGTATCATGAAGCAAAGATACAATAGATGAGGGATTTGGAAACCCAAGATCCTCATAAGCATGAAGTGAAGGAGATGAAGCTGCAAGAGGCAAGACTTCAAAGAGTGTTGTGAGAATGTGAGGGAAGGATAGCTACAAGAGCTAGAAGTGTGGTAGAAGGTGCTATAGGAGCTTGAGGAAATTTTATTGTAGCAAGCAATGGAGCTATGCAAGCAAGACCAAGATGGGAGAAGAAGAGAATAAGTTAGGAGTGAAACTAAAATTTGGAAGACTGGAGCTAGTAGAAGTTAGAAGATGCAAATGGAGTGAAAATACTACTTTAAAGGAGATAAAAGAAGCTTCTCCAGTCGTTACAAGGTGTCCTGGGTTGTTACCACCAATAAAAGGTGAGTACAAGTGGAAAGCATTCTTGAAGATAACTATTTGAGCGTTAAAATGTTGTAAGATGCTAGCACAGTGCATGGAAATTTGTGTGGCATGCTAGTATTTGGACACGTCACACTAAAAAAATGATGAGAATGGGAAAAGCATAATGCTCGATGAAAAGTAGATGCGCGATGGTAGTTGTTGAAAAGGGGTGTTGGAGCATCCTATGAAGGGAAAAAGGTTTATGCAAGGGATAAAATGAGCCTACACAAATTCTAAGGGAGTGGACACTAAAGCGGATGCAAGAATATATGTGAAATTGTGAGGGGTGCAATTTTATGACTATACATTTTTCCCCCACCTTAGCGGGCATATGAATCTATATTAATATGCATGCCAAAGAAAATCTACTAAAAAAAAATAACATCATATGCCGAAAGGATGTTGTAGAGGAAGAAAGTAATCCTTCAAACCATGGAAGCATGCCCCTAGGCGAAAGATCTGCAAAATAAATGCATTAGACAAGAAAAACCTGCACTAGACAACAATGTTAGAACATAAAAAAGTTAAAGGATTCAAGTCAACAAAGTAAAGAGACCTTGATGTAGAAGGTTGTTTTAGTAGTATGCGTCATCCCAAAACAATAACACATAGAAGAAATCTAAAATGAAGAAAGGAAGGGTATATACTCAGGATGAAGATGTAATTCTTTGATCTGGTATATACAATTGAGAAGAAAGAGAATTTTTAGAATGTAAGCACCTCACAGGCCCATATACCTACAAGGAAGGTGTCCTCCAAGATCTCTCACATGAAGGATACCCAAAAAGGTGCCTTACAGACCTATAGACCTTCAAGGAAGGTGTCCCCCAAGAACTGTCACATGGAGGATACCTAGAAAAGTGCCTTACATGCCTGTAAACCTACAAGGAAGTGTCCCCCAAGATCTCTCACATGGAGGAAGCTAGGAAAGCACCCTACTGACCTATAGACCTGAAGGGAAGGTTTCCTTCAAGATCTCTTGCATGAAGGAAACCTAGGAAAGTTCCCTAGAAACCTGTAGACCTACAGGGAGGTATCCCCCAAGATCTCTCACATGGAGGAAACTCAAAGAAATCACCCTATAGACCTGCAAACCTGTAGGGGAGCCACTCCCAAGATTTCTCAAATGGAGGAAGCTTAGAAGGAGTGCCCTACAGACCTGTAGACCTATAAGGAGGTATCCCCCAAGATCTCTCACATGGAGGAAACCCAAGGAAATGAGACTTCGTAGAGTCAGAAAGCCGCTTCACGAAAACACCCGCAAAGTGAAAGCAACCACGTAGGAAAGTAAGTAGACAGTCATGCAGAATGTCGATAGATTAGAAATATTTCAAAGGGATCCCTCAAGAACCCTTCAAAAAAAGAGGGGTCCACTCAAGGTATGCACTTTGAAAAGCAAGGTCTAGTCAGGCTGCCCCCAAGCTATATGCAAAGAATTCATTTGAGTTAAAAGCTTTCAAAGGAGGGTCCCTTGGGAACTCTTCAAGAGAAAAAGGGGTCCATGTAAGGGATTCTTCATTCAAAAGATAAAGAGAAAGGAGGGGGTCCTTAGAAGGATGCACATCTCCAGAATAGGTTACCACTACCCCCAACATACAAGGGAGGAGAACAATGCAAGATACTTAGAACATATAGAATAGAGGTAAACCTCGATATCACTTGTCATGCAAAGTAAAGGTAGGTGTATCAATCAAATAGAAGTTTGATGGCACCTAAATTAAGAAGGTGTTGTATTTTATCCTTCAAGGCCTTACATTCACTAGTGGAATGGCCAGGCACTCAATCGTATGCATAGAAGGAATGTTTTTCTTTATCATGCTTATGTGATTTCTTATGTGTAGGAGAAGGAAGAGTGATCAAGCGGGCTTTGAGAAGCCTCAAAAAGATACACTCTTTCTTAGATAAAGAATGAGGAGTAGGAAGAAACCCTTTCTCTTATGGAGAAAATATAGACTACTCACAAGAAGAAGATATGAAGATCAAAGACAATGGAGGATTCTCATGGAGAGTATTATTCCTGCTAGGGGGATCATACTCTTCTACGAGATCACCATTATCTTTCCCGATAGGACTACCAACATTAACCTCCTTAATAGAAGTGTGATCATCTTCCTCAAAAGGAGGATCAACACCAAGAACATTACAATTTTCATTCACCTTACCTCGCGATACAAAAGAATATTCATCTTCGCTAATGGGTGCAGATGATGTTATTGGAAGGTCTAAGTAAATCGGTGTGACTTTACCTTCTCCATTGAAGCATTTTGTAAAGTCTAGAGAATTACAATCATCACCAAGACATGCATTCCTTTGAGAAGAGGTAGAAGGAGCACACTTAGGACTCCTTGATTTAGAAGGATCTTCTTCAGGGACATTTATCTCAAGAGTATCCTTCATAATAGGTTTTACTGGAGTAAACATCAACACATTGGAAGACACTGAAGGGATAAGAGTAGGCACAACTGAAACCTAACCAGCAACTGCCATCTCACATAAGTGCATAGCCTCAAGGTTAGCCTTAACTGTGACTACGTGATTATTACAAATGAACTTAAAAGATTTATGCAAGGTAGGTGGGACTGTAGCCATAGCATGAATCCATGGTCTACCAAGAAGAAGGTTATATGGTAACATTTCTAACATAACATATACAAGGGTGGGTATAGTAATAGGTCCAAGTTGCAAAGGTAAATCAATTGTATCTAGAGCTTATCGCCTAACATTATCGAACCCACAAATAACAATAGAAGAAGTATTAGGAGAAGACGAATCAATATTAATCTTAGGTAATAGATCAATGCTACATACATTGAGTACTAATCTAGTTTCAATGAGAGTATGTCTAATGCCAATTTTATTAATGTTAACTATGATAATTAAAGGGTCCTCTTACTTTTGTATTTTCGAAGGTGGGAGTTCCTGCAGATAGAACATAATATTTGGTGAATATGCATGAATATACGCCATCAATGCATCAACATCTGACGACCTAGCGAAAGAAGGCAATAGGGTCTTTTGCAATCGCATATTTTTAGAAAATACAATGATTTAAGACTTTAAAGGTTACATTTAAATGATTTTAATTAAAAAGGGATTGATCAAAACCCTTAGATCAATCCCCCTTGGATGGAACCTTGTTAGATTTACACCATACCTATAATCGAGTCTCCTCTAAACCTATACAAATTCTAATAAAAAACCACTTTTGATTTACCTTTTGGGTGATCAAATGAATTCATTTAATATTTATGTTTTGTAAGCATGTAGCCCTTATTATAAGCTTCCCAAAAAGTATAATTTTAAATATGTTTAATTTGATTATTATTTTTATTTTTTATTTCTTGTGAATGTAAGATTTTCAATGAACATCAAGTTCTTTGTTTGACACATACAAAAAAATTTAGAAAAATAGAGAAAAGAAATCTAAAAGATAAATGTGCACTAGGTATTGAATCCTTATTCCAACAAAAAAAGAATAAGTTAATTCAAATGAATACAAAAAAAGTTATGTAGGCCAAAGTACACCTCTGTCAAAATTATAATTACTCTAACTTGGAAAATTAATTAATTAAAAATTATGCAACAAAAAATTATGAAAAAATATTCATGCACTAGATATTGGTGTGAAAAAATTATATATAAAAAATTAGAATTGTATCCTATCTATAAAAAAAGTTATGCAATCCGAAGTAAACATCACTTTTTAAAAAAAATGATTAGTAGAAAAAACAAGTTATTTAAAATTACATAAAATGATTCACAATTTATTTTTTTATTTTTTTAAAAAGATATTATAAGAATCTACACAAAATATCTAACAAATAACTAGTTTGATTCATCTTCAAATTCTTAATGGTTTAGTTGCTATAGGTGTAAGAAAGTGAATATCTAGTGAAAAATCCTGATTTTAATGTCAAGTTTGGCCAAAAACTATAACCCATTATTTTGGGATCACCCCCGGAGCAGACAGGAGAAAGTCCCATAGTGAGATCTTATATGGAGTAATTCTAGGTTGTGCGACAAGATCGTAATCACCAAGTGCTTTATTTGTAGGTTTAGGTGCTTGAGGAAGGCTTGGATGTTTATTCATTTTATTCTTATAGGTATGGGCTACTGCTCTATAAGAGGGAGCCTTAGAAAGATTAGGAGAATCACTATCAGATAGAACAAATCCTCTTAGGAGAAGGTCTAGTTGTAGTCACATAAACGACCAGTCTCTTAGGCCTTTGAGGGGCAGTGGAGACACATATTACATTTACAAAATCATCGCAACTAGTAGAATAATTATTTGAAGACATATTCTTGACATCAATCCAAACAAGATCAAATGTGGAATAATTATTTGAAGAAACATTCTCAACATTGATCCAAGGAGAATCAAATGTGGAATGAGGTTCACCATTCACTAATGCATCATCTCTAGAAGAGAGTGCATCACTACAAGGATAAGATTCCTCATTCACAAACGCACCATTTCTAGAAGAGAGTGCATTTGAATAAAGAGTAAATTCATCATTCACAGAAACACCATCTCTAAAAGAGAGTGCATTGGAATGAAGAGAAGATAAAGTGACATTAAGAAAGGTATCCATGATTTCATCTTCTTGCAACAAGATGTCCTCTGAAGCAAGAGTACTTTGGTGAGAAGGATCAAAGATACCAAGTGACATGGGTAAAGCTAGGTCATTATCACATGCATGAAATGGAATATCATTAACATTTTGAACAAAATTGGATACTGAACTAATAAAAGAAGATATTAAACTCATTACAATTTTTTTGGTATTTTCTATTTTCTAGTTACAATTTGCATTTTCAAAGTCTTAAAAGTGGAATTTGAGGTTGAAAATTGTGTTGTTCCCTAAAATTTGATTGTCAAAGGAACTAGTATTTTAGGGATTGAACTAGCTCTCCAGGAGACCTTTCCAATGGTGCAAACGGTTTTGAATTTTGAGCACCGAGTCAAAAGTTATGACCCCACCAAGTAGGGGTAAATAAATTCCTAGTTTTTTGAAAAAGATACCTGCTTCACGTCAGGTTCACCAAAATGTAGAAGAGGGGGATTTGCTACTCACAAGTTCTCTTCATTCAGAGAACTTCTCATGGGGTGAACTATCCTAAACTACCTCAGGAATGGGGGTGAGAGTTCTAGAATCCAAAAGAGCAGGTCATGAACATTCTTTAGACAAACTAACAAGCTCTTAGCTAAAGGATGGCAATGCACAAAATGGATGACAACACAGTGTGCTAGCATCTTGGAGGTGTGTTGGCATCCTGTACAGACTAGAAAGTGAGAATATCACAGAGAATGCAAAGTGGCTCTACTTCTACTCTAATTGCTTAGAACTGACAAAATGTGATAAAGCAACAAAATGTAAGAGAACTATAATAAAATGAAGTAGAACTGATAAAGATAGGAGGGAGAAAGGAAATACTTACAACTGCATGAGTGATGAATCCTCCAACAAGTGAATTTCTTCAAAACTTGCATTTGTAAGACATTTGGAGAAATTGTTGGGGCTATATAGGGGTTTGCCTCAGTCAAACCCCATTTTGGTGTTCCCACCTCCATGGATAGCCAAGATAGAAAGAGAGAGTGTAACCAAAATGGAAAATATGTGTGGTGAAATAAAAACCCGTGCAAGAGTAGAACCCTCACCACCAAGTGTGAGTTATAAAAGCAATCCCCGCTCGAGGAGGAGAATCTATATCACAAAAGAGGTGATAAAAACAATCCCCACTTGAGGAGGAGAACCTGTATCATGAAGCAAAGATACAATATATGAGGGGTGTGGAATCCCAAGATTCTCACAAGCATGAAGTGAAAAAGATGAAGCTATAAGATCCAAGAGCTCAAAGAGTGTTGTGAGAATGTGAGGGAAAGATAACTACAAGAGCTAGAAGTGTGGTAGAGGGTGCTATAGGAGCTTGAGGAAATGTTGTAGCAAGAAATAAAGATGTACAAGCAAGAGAAAGATGGGAGAAGAAGAGAAGAAGTTAGGAGTGAAGCTAAATTTTGGAAGGCTAGAGCTAGAAGAAGTTAGAAGATGCAAATGGAGTGAAAAGACTACTTTTAAGGAGAGAAAAGAAGCTTCTCCAGTCGTTACAAGGTGTCTCGGGTTGTTACCATTGACAAAAGGTGAGAAAAAGTGGCAAGCATGCTCAGAGATAGTTGTTTGAGTGTTAAAACATCTCAGGATGCTAGTGTAGTGCATGGACGTCCACGCGGTGTGCTAGTGTCTAGACACGTCACACTACAAAAACGACGAGAACAGGAAAAGCGTAATGCTTGATGAAAAGTAGATGCGTGAGGGTAGTTTTTGAAAAGGGATGTTGGAGCATCTTGAGAAGGGAAACAGACTGATGTAGGGGCTAAAATGAGCCTACACAAATTCCAAGGGAGTGGACTCTAAAGCAGATGCAAGAATGTATGCAAAATTGTGAGGGGTGCAATTTTACGACTATATAGAATCATTTCACTATTTGAGTGTTTATCTAGATTCATGTTATAGATTATGAGATCTTATCAATATCCTTATATTTATGGATGATATAAAAGTGGTAAATCACATATCCAATGTTTGTTGGCTCTATTGATTTAGAAATATGATGAATCAACAAAAAATGTAAGAAGACAGAATTGTCTAGAGAGATTAAATAAGTGTTTTTTTTTATAGGCTATCTTTCTCTAATCTTATTAATTTTATATTGTGATCTTTGTATTGTTTTGATTAATCCATATCTATAATATATTTATTCATCTATTTAAATTATTATCATTAGTTTTATAGTCATTTTCATCCTAGATGATACTTGATTACCATATTTTTTTTAGTAGATATCACCTTTCATTAGTGTTATCATTTTGATAGTTTAATTATCATATCTATGTAGTTATTATTATTTGCATGATTTATGAATGATTTATTTTAGTTGCCAAATTGATATTTAGATATATTGACTCATTTTCTATTTGATATTCATTAAGTATTTTAAATTAGTGATTTATTAAACAATATTTCTATATATCTTTTTGATATTGTAGCAAATATGTATTCATTAATTTTTACTTAATTGAGTATGGGGTGGCTAGGTATTTTGGATTTTGGATGATTAATGAAAATACCTATACATAAGATTACTTGCAAAGTCATTACCTCATAATAATTCTTTCAATATTTTATAGTTTACTAAAGTTAGTGATCAAATTCTTTCTAATCTTGGGGAAATTCTTCCTTGTCAATATCAAAATAGTTGTGTATAATTTTTTGTAGATTACTTTAACTAGAAAATTAGTTATTAATGGAATAAATATGAAGTATTTATTGATTTAAATATAATATTAAATTCTAATGACTCTATAGTTGAGTAGGCCATTTATTTAGTGGAAAGTTGAGTACATAATGTTCATGTTCATCATTTATTGTTAGGAGATAGAGTTACCATTTGAATTAAATAGTTATTGTGGGAATTTTATCCAATTATTGCTTTGCATAGTTATCAAGATATCATCATATCATTGTGCATAATTAGTAATTGATATCATTTCTAGTCATGGGTTCTAAATTTTATTTAGTTGTTAAATTGATTATTAATAATCCCAGTTAACACCTTGTATAAGATGCATAAAGTCTCTTATTTATTATATTTTATTTTATTACAAATTATTAATAATTGAGTTGTATATTAAAGATACCTTTAAGAATATTCCTTGAATATTACTTGAGTATATTTCTAACAATTGTGAATTTCTAGTAGAACACTTCCAACTAATGGTAAGTTGTTACTATAGTCAAATCACTTCAGTTGAAAAATTAAGGTTATGATGTATTGACTATTGCTCACATAGTTATAATTATGTTTGAATGAACTAGTTATAGTTATAAATGTTAACCTAGTTAGATTTGTGAGTAAAGTAATCTTGAAATGATTGAAAATTTCTTAGGAGTAGATTATTCAATACCTAATAGAGTAAACCAGTAACTATTGAATAAAGTGAACGAAGCCTAGGTTATAGGTAAACATGGAAATATTTACATTCAAAAATTAACATCAAACACCTCTTTGGAACATGTTTATTTAGTAGATTTTTAATTAGGTTTTTGTCCATGTTTCACTTGACTGGGTGGTAGTAGATGAAGAACTGTCTAGAGAAATTAGACCCTAGAAAGGGTTGTGTACCTACTCAAGTAGTTACATGAAACATAGACTAGAAACTAGAACTACATATATACTATATACTCCTTGATCCCATTTGGAAGTGATGTATGTATGTATATATACTCCTTGTTCTTAATACATAATATTTTAGGTGTAAGGTTAGGGAATTTTAAAAAAATAGAATTTTCAACTTACTTATAAATTAAGTAAATCATTTTTTAACACAAATAAAAACTTGAATTTGAACTTGAGAAGAAATCATGAGCTATAATAAAGTGTATATCCAAGGATAATGCAATGCTTAGTGCATTAGATGAAGGATTTGTGTTGATTACATGAAATATTGAGGGTAATTTTTGGTCATGTAAGTAGATATAAATATCATGGTACAAAGGAGACTCTAAACCAATAATCTCACAAAAAAGCTCTAGATTAGAGACATCATATGTGGGAATGAGGAGTTTTTTACTAGAATTTCACATAGATGACTATCATGTGGTATATCTAACAAGAATCTAATGGTAACCATAGCATTTGAACCTTTATTTTTGAGATGAGGGACTCACTCAAACTAGAAATGGGTGAAATATTTCCTAAAACTATCCACCATCCACTTATATGGGAGAATCTTGTCAACTCTAGTTCAATATTCATTATTAAATTTCTTGATCACAAGTTGGGATTCCCTATAGAACTATGACTACATGATATTCCACTATTTAGCTATCCTAAGCCTTGTGATTAAAGCATCAAATTTTCCATACTGTTGGTGCATAGAAACTCTAAGCTAAATTCCTTAGGTATGAATTCACCTTCAGAGTGATGAAAATAATGCTAGTTTCTAAACCATGTTGTGTGCAAGAATGGTGAAAGTATGCTTTCCATAATGATGCATGACTAACTATGATAATGGATTCATTAAGAATATCAATGACTAATAGATGATCATCTATGAGTGGGGATTTAAAAAAATGGTCTATAATAACTTTCCCTTCGATGACTTTCTTGTCCTTATTATCTATTTCTAACATAGTGAGAACCATTACCTACTTGTCCATCATCTTGTAAGTGAGGCCTTCAATAGGAGATAATTGAGAGAATCTATTTTAGAGTTGATATTTGTCTAATGATTGAGTATGTAATTTCTTTTTTTTATATATTTTAAGACAAATACTAAACTTTATTACCCTATTGTATGGGTATAAATAATATCATATTTGACTAGATGTTGTGCACTTTTTCCACACACACCCCACCGGAGGTAGGGACCCTCTTTTGCTTGCTTTGTCTTTTGGTACGGTTAGGTTTCTTGGAATTTTGGCTTCTACTTCACTTGAAGGAACTAATGCTTTACCTACACTTAGGGTTCTTTGATTGCAACGTTTTGATCTCTAGTCATCGCTAGAACTCCATGCTTTCATCTAAAATTCCATTTGTGGGAAAATTTGGCTAAGTCCAAGTGAGGTTCGTAGATTTCACCCTCAGGTGGCTTTTTCGAAGAGTGGGTCATCTCGAAGAATCTGAGGTACCTCAAATTTTCTGCACTTAGTTTCTTCTAGAGAATCCGCAGCTTGGTGGATTTTCCAAAAGGTTATTTCTTTCAAAGAATCTGGTCCCTGGCAGATTTTATGAATCTCGCAAATGGTCATATATCTAAGATTCTATTTATCAGTCATTCTCTAATTTCTCTCTACTTGGAACTTATGTGCTTGGTTTGATTCATCACTAAGGTTCTTGAGATTAATGTTTTTTTTCCAATTGTGTTGATGCTATCTTGGAAGATGGAATTTTCAGTCACAATAGTTGTCCTCAATTTTCATAGATGCGAAAAGTTGGTTTATATATATGTGCATATTTTAGGGTCTTTGTTTGCACTTGATTGATTTTCAGTTTA